>ML408368.1:0-35537 GCA_005239525.1 Nicotiana knightiana | reverse complement strand
AACTTGCATAATTGAATTACAAAATAGTAAGTAAAAGCTATGAAAATCAATGTTTGCAGTAATTCACATGTTGTTCTTTACTTCAATGGCTTCCCCTCCTTCAAGTTGTGTTTTTGGGTCTATTTATATGTTTGGAAAAAACCCTAGCCGTGTAGGATACTTCTATTCCAACTAGGAAACACTTAAACTCTTCAAAAACTCGTATTTAACCAGACCTCGGAACCCAGGCGTTTGGGCTCAAACGCCCCCTTAAAGCCAGGGCAGAACTGGCGTTAGGGTCCAAACGCCCCACTAACGCCAGGGTCAGCCTGGCTTTAGGGGCCAAACGCCCCACTAACTCCAGGGTCAGCCTGGCTTTAGGGGCCAAACGCCCGGGTGTTTCCTTTTCGACTCTTGAGCATATTTTTGACGTATTTGCATCCATTTAGCTCGGCTTCCATCTCCAATTCACCTACACATGAAATAAACTCCATTATGCACATAAAAAGTGTATATTTATCATTAACGCACATAAAATCTAAGGCATATAACGTGTTAAACCATGAATTCTAGCCACACATCACTACTCATAATCAAAGATGAAAACAATGATAGAGAAGAAGAATAACCCATTTAATTGATTCCTAACAATGAAATTGAAGTTTTCAATGTTAAAAATGCAAGAACAAAGCTAAGGAGATAAAAACCCTAAAATATTCACGAGCTCTCTACTTTAGAAATTACAAGATATGTAAAGAAATTACAAAATAGTCTATTAATAGTCTGCCAAATTTTTGAACAAAAATACCCCTGCGGGACCACCGCGGATCGCGAAAACACGACCGCGGTCCGCGAAGACAATGATGTTGTTGAGCTGCTGATCTTCTGGTAAGGGTCGACCGCTGACCGCGAAAAGAGGACCGCGGTCGCGGTGGATACTTGTATCATTTTTTGAGCACACTAGAATGCCACTGCGGACCGCGAAATGAGGACCGCGACCGCGGTGGAGACTTGTATTATTTTCAAGCTCACTTGAATTCCACCGTGAACTGCGAAATGAGGACCGCGGCCGCGGTGGAGACTTGTATTATTTCCAAGTCACTAAAATGCCACTGCGAACCGCAAAATAAGGACCGCAGCCGCGGTGGAAACTTGCCTTGTACTCAACCTTACTGGAATACCACCGCGGTCCGCGAAACGAAGACCGCGGCCGTGGTGGATGATTCCTTACTGTCGACCTTACTGGAATTCCACCGCAGTCCGCGAAACGACCGCAGCCACGGTGGATGCTTGCCTTACTGTCGACCTCACTGGAATTCCACCGCGGACCGCGAAATGAGGACCGCGACCGCGGTGGCCTTTTTAGCTTGATCATCTTTGTTGTGTTTGATCCTTGTGCCGGATTCACTCCTGTTTTGAGCATATTTTAGACAGAGTGCCTTCATTTCTAGTTCAATTCTGCAACAAGCACAATGTATAAGCTTTCGAGGCCATTTTGTGTACCATTATATCGAAAATTCATGTACAAGTGAACGAAAAACGAGGAAAAAATCCAAGTTATCAACTCCCCCAAACTTAAGCTCTTGTTTTTCCTCAAGCAAACAAAATAATCCCCACCTCTATGATAGATTTTACAAAAAATTGGTTGTACTAATGGTGACCTCAACTAGCATCAATTGGACTAACCATAGCCCCTAATGCGAATGAATCATTGACAATGATTGAACTTTTCAAAACCATAGTTTCAAGTGTGATACAAGAGCTTCAAGGGTTGGTCCAACTCATCAGTGAACTTCTAACTACTACCTCGGTCAGTGTGGATCCCAGACTCTTATTCCGTAACTTTCCCTAAGCACCTCACCTTTAGAATAATGACACTTAGGACGAGGAATATGGGAATCGCTCATCTCTCATCAAGGAAAGAGTCCCAAGTTCGGCTCAAAGTACCATAGGCTTGCCCTTTGTGTACATCACCACTAATGTAGGTTTCACTCGACCTGAGATCATATAGAGCTTTTGTGGAATCATGATGAAGGCTTTTGGTCAAGGGTAGGAAGTATTTGGTCAGAGTGAATCTTATCTTTCCTTAAGCACTTCACTTTTTCACCATTCTCACATTTTCTTGACTCTTTGAGTCCTTTTATTTTTTGTAGGGTTGGAGAGACACTTTTTTATCAATTCCCTTTATCTTCTTCTTATGCTTTCCAAACTTTTGGCATCACTTGTTTTCATCAATTTCCTTTATTTCTTCTTTTTGTTCATTCTTTTCTTTTCATTCTTTTTCATTGCCTTTTACCTTTTCTTTCTTTTGTGACTTCTTTTTCACTTCATCACATCCCTCGTCTCTCCCCCAAACTAATGCGTTTTGCCTAGCTGCAAGGAAAGATCGGGTGCCAAGAGTGGGAAAAAGAATGGTCAAAGGCTTGTAACTTAGTTTTTTGAAAGAAAGGGATTAAGGCTCAAAAGGTTTGACTAGGGAATATGTCTTTTGGAAGGTCATGGAAGTGTTTGATTCTTTGCTCAAGCCAAGGAAATCCTATAGTCACTTCTCAAGTCAAATTACACCTAGAATTTCGCCTAGACAACACTCAGGGCAAGTTCTAGACTAGTGGTATGGAACTTGGACTTGCAATTACGAATTTCTCACCACTTACAGCTAAAGGATTGTTACAGAAACTAAGTCGAGGGCCCACAACAACCTTAGTCGTGTTTTGAGTAACAAAAATGATCCCGAAGAACCACCCGATGATTATCGGCCAACACAAGAGTCTCAAGATCGTCACTACCACCATCATAAACACAACGATTTGTCTTTGACCATGGGATCAAAGGCAACTGTTTTAGGCCCAAGTGAAGCTTTCCTTGAGGCATCGTTATTGAAAAACAAAACAACAAGAAAAGGAAAAATAGACTCAAACCCTTAAGAAGGTTGTCACACCGTCCATCCTTGGGAAGAGCCACCCGGTTTTCACAAGTTCCACCTTTGGAAAGAACCGTGGCGTTAAGAAAACCAAAGGCTTATTGCTCACACAAAAACCAAACAAGAAGCTATTAAACAAAAATAAGAAGCTATAAAATAGAAAAGAAATGCGTAAAGTAAAGTAAAGTGCGTGGGATAGAATGAATATGTACAATAAGGGAATTATATGAATATACATAGGGGATGAATATTTACAATGGATAGTTAACTTATACATACCAAAATGGAGAATAACATAAAGAAAAAGAAGAAAAGTGTTGTTTGCATTATACAACCCAATACAGCCAAAATCAAATGCATGTAGGTCCACCCCCCAACTAAGAGGTAGCATTGTCCTCAATTCTATATAGCAAAATTAGTGCACAAAATATGGGAGAGAGAGACAGTAAAGAAAACTCCCTATTGGCCCTCGGCCTGCTGTGGTCACTGATGATGTGTCTGAGAGGGGATAGGATCTGCCTGAGATGGGGGTTGTGAAGGGGCTGGGTATGCTACTGCCTATGATGGAGTTCCGGTGGGCTGGGCCTCCTGGATCTGAGCCTGAGTGTGCTTTGTGGGAGGGTCTGCCAGTACAAGTCTGATGTCCTGAGCATGGGGCATGACCTTCCTCTTCTTCAATGGCCTCACCGTCTCCTCCTCCTGCACTGACTGAGGCACTGGCTGCTGCTCTGGATGTGGCTATGTAGGGTCGGCTAGTAGCATCTCCAATGGAATCTGATCACTCGATAGCTTGTCGACCTCCTTTCTCAACCTACCAACCTCCTCCTTTGACATCCGAGTCTTCCCCAGCTTCTTTGTTTCTTTGGCCAGCTTTGTCAATGCACTCTCATGTGCACCCACTGCGTCCGGGATTTTCTTCTGGTTCTCCAAAATTTCTTTTAGAGTGTCCTCAATGGACTACGGGACCTGTGGTAGGAGAGGAGTAGCTGGGGCTGCCACAGCTATAGAAATTGCAGTCAACTTTGTAGTAGTTGACTGCATCCAATTGGTGAGGCTTGTCAGTGTCATGTTCAGTCGGTGAGCAGTCATGGGATAGGCTCTGGTGGAGGGAATGTCAGTGGCGGTGGAGGTAGACGGGCCTGGAACCTCCTCTGGAATGGCAGGCTGGGGAAGGGAAGGTCCCGCCACCACCACTGGCTCTTCAGACTGGCTAGTGGAGGCAACAGACTTTCCTTTTGACTTCTTTTTGGGGTTGTCCTCATCCTTCAAGTCATACCAGGAAAAGGGTGCTTTGGGCTTGTCTTTGGTGTCAAAGCGCTTCTTAGTGACTTCCTGGTCTTCACAATACATAGTCAGATAATGAGGAAAGGGATAAGAAGTATCACCTGTGCTGACAACCCGGCTAATGACCTCAGACATCACATTTCCCACATTGATGGAGTACCCAGCCATGATAGATGCCACCAACACAGCCCTACTGAGGGGGAGGGTCTGGTCATGATGGGTCGGGTCTATCCTACTGCATACAAAATTCTCCCACCTTTTTTCTTCGAAGTTAAGGGTCCTCCTGGTGAAAGTCTTCCCAACAGTTAGCCACTCCGGAGTGTCCCCGGGCTTAGCCAAGTGTAAAGCCAACCAATTTCTAGCAGCATCCTTTTCTGCCAGTTTCTCCCGGTACAAGGAATCATCCACATCATCCATCTCCAAATAGTCATTTAGTGAAACTCCGTCAAAAGGCACTAATTGCGGACTTGGGATGCCTTTGAGTCCTTTTCAAGAAAAAGAAAATTAGTGTAGAACTCTTTCACTATGTGCTCATTTGCATCCGGGATATGTTCAGTGAACTAATACCACCCTTTTCTGTCTCGGAACTGCTGCCTCACATTGGGGTTGTAGGTAGACAAATCTTTCAGTGAAAAGGTGCGCTCCGAAATAAGTGACCGTGCAGTCCACAATTCCCTGAATCTGTGAAAGGCTTTCTCACTAACAAAACGATCCTTCCACGCATCCGGATTCCGAGTGCGCTCGACCCCTTCATCCACCTATTCATCCCCCTTGATGTCACTTGAATTCTCCCCAGATAAGGAAGCTGTAGGGGAAGTAGAATATGAGTGTGAACTGGAGGCGGATTTAGATAGGGAAACTGCTTGTGCTGGGGCTAGGAGAGATGAGACAGGGTCCATTGGGGATGACTGTGATGAGGCCTCCTCTGACGGAGCATACTCACTTCCCGATGGTGAAGGAGTAAAGTTTGTAACCCCACTAGGCCGTCGGGATGACCGAGGAGGAATTGAAACTTTGGACAGTTGCCTTGGTGCCCCCCGGCCTCTCCCCCGTTGATTTTCTCCTCTACCAATGTTTTTACGACCGCCTCCTCGAGATAGTACCATTTCCTGCAAAATACACATAAGTGAACATGGTTAGTTTCCCGAGCATTGTTGTGCAAACACTTCTGTAATGAATGAGCAATAAGTGCACTAGTTTTAGGCCACCGCGGACCGCGAAAAGTCAACCGCGGACCGTGGTGGAGACCCTCTGATGAGCAAGACACACTGGAATGCACATCGCGGTCCGCGAAAAACCGACCGCGGCCGCGAAGTTATATTCAGTGTAGTATCAATTCTGAAAGGCAGGGACCGCGGACCGCGAAAAGTTGATCGCGGTCCGCGAAAAAGCGGATTAGGTTTTTGCAAAAATAAGCACCACGGTCCGCGAAAAAGGGACCGCGGACCGTGAAATGGTATATTGACCTAGGGTTTCCAGATTTTGCATTTTTCTACGCTAAAGTGTTCATTGAGATGAGCCCTACACTAGTAATCAGTGCAGTTGCATTCCAAAGGACTATCATGAACCTATTTGGGCTAACCCTAACATTTTACAAGCCTAAAAAGAGAAACAATTATGACAAAGAAGATGGAAAATATAGAAATTAAGAAGTTAATAAAGCACAAATACACTTACTAGATGCTTGGATAATAGTATGGATGTGAGAAATGAATTTCAGAGAATGCAAGAGTAAGACACGGTCGAAGGGGGCTTTGAAAAGCTACAGTGCAAAACGTGTGAAATAAAACCCTAGTGGCCTATTTATAGAGAAAGCTGGGGACCACCCCTCTTACCTACCGCGGACCGCGAAAAATCGACTGCGGTCCGCGGTCAGTCAAATGCTTATGGCTTAAGAGAAAGCTGGGCTTCGCAGACCGCAAAAAGTCAACCGCGGCCACGAAGAAGATTCCAGTGAGCTGTTATTGCAGCTTTTTGACTTCGCGGACCGCGAAAAGGAGACCGCGGCCGCGAAGTCAATTCCAGTAAGCTTCTGTTTCTATACTCGACCAAATTTCCTGTGTCAAAATCATCTTACACATCCAAAAACCAGTTAGTGTAAAAGTGAAACCTATTCTACCAAGAAAAACAAAGAAATGAAAGTAAAGACACATGGGTTGCCTCCCAAGAAGCGCCTTATTTAACGTCGCGACACGACACATTTTACCGGGATCATTTGAGATGAAGAAGTGCCACCACGTGGCTGTCATCAACTTTTCCAAGATAGTGTTTTACCCGATGACCATTTACTCTGAAGACTTCACCACTTTTATTCTTAAGGTCAAGAGCCCAAAATGGAGTAACAAATACCACTTCAAAAGGCCCACTCCACTTTGACTTGAGTTTTCCGGGAAATAGCCTCAACCGAGAATTGAATAGTAAGACCAAATCACCAACCTTGAACTCTTTACCTCGAACATATTTGTCATGTAGGTACTTCATTTTTTCCTTATACAAGGACGAACTGGAGTACGCATGGAATCTAAACTCATCCAACTCATTCAATTGCTCCAGTCGAAGATTTGCAGCTACATCCCATTCCAAGTTCAACTTTTTCAATGCCCACATATCCTTGTGCTCCAATTCCACTGGAAGGTGGCATGCTTTTCCAAATACCAAGAGTTATGGGGATATCCCAATTGGGGTCTTGTAGGCGGTCCCGTAAGCCCAAAGAGCATCATCTAATTTCTTAGCCCAGTCGGTCCTATTGGCATTGACCGTTTTGGATAGTATGCTCTTTATCTCTCTAATAGACACTTCAAGTTGAACACTAGCCTGAGGGTGGTACGGGGTAGTGACTTTATGATTAACCCCATACTTGGAAAGCAAGGAGTCAAAGGCCTTGTTGCAAAAATGTGACCCCCCGTCACTGATGATGGCTCGTGGAGTGCCAAACCTAGTAAAGATATTCTTCTTGAGAAAGGCTATCACACTTCGCGCCTCATTGTTTGGTAAGGCTATGGCCTCCACCCATTTTGACACATAATCAACCGCAACCAAGATGTACGTGTTCCCACATGAACTCACTAATGGCCCCATGAAGTCAATTCCCCAAACATAAAAAATATCTACCTCAAGAATCGAATTTAAAGGCATATCATCCTTTTTGGAAATTCCCCCGGATCTTTGGCATTCATCACACCTCTTCATTAGGTCACTAGCATCCTTATACAAAGTGGGCCAAAAGAACCAACAACTAAGCACTTTAGAAGCAGTTCTCAGCCCTCCGTGATGACCACCATATGGAAAGGAGTGGCAAGACTCAAGGATAGCTAGTTGCTCTTCCTCCGTTACACATCGCCGATTACCCCATCGGTGCAAATCTTGAATAAATAAGGCTCGCCCCAATAGTAATCCAAGCTATCCCTTCGAAGCTTCTTCCTTTGGTTAGAAGAGAGCTCACAAGGGACAACTCCGGTGACGAGGAAATTAGCAATATCCGCGAACCATGGAATTTCTCTCATTGACATTGAAATGAGTTGTTCATCCGGAAAACTATCATTGATCTCAAGACCGTCACAAGGACGTCCTTGCTCCTCCAACCGGGACAAATGATCGGCTACTTGATTTTCACTCCCTCTTCGGTCCACGATCTCTAAATCAAACTCTTGTAATAACAAAACCCATCTCATAAATATTTCCTTGGAATCCTTCTTGGTCATGAGGTACCGGAGTGCTGCATGGTCAGTGTGAACTATGACTTTGGCACCCATCAAATAAGCGCGAAATTTTTCCATGGAAAAGATTATAGCTAGAAGCTCCTTCTCCGTGAATGTGTAGTTCATTTGAGCAGAATTCATTGTCTTGATAGCATAGTAGATTGGATGAAACACTTTGTTCACCCTTTTCCCAAGCACAGCACCCACAGCAACATCGCTTGCATCACACATAAGCTCAAATGGTGCACTCCAATCCGGCGCCGTGATAATGGGAATGGTAGTGAGCTTGTGTTTTAAGAGTTCAAAAGCTTGCATACAATGCTCATCAAAACTGAATTTGGCATCCTTCTCTAACAGCTTGCATAATGGATTCACCACCTTAGAGAAATCTTTGATAAACCACCGGTAAAAACCAGCATGGCTAAGAAAGCTACGGACTCCTCTCACTGAAATAGGTGGTGGCAATTTTGAAATAACCTCGATCTTTGCCTTATAAACCTCAATGCCATTCTTTGAAATCTTATATCCCAAAGCGATTCCTTCCTCCACCATAAAATGACATTTTTCCCAATTCAAGACCAAATTCATTTCTTCACACCGAGCAAGGACTCTATCAAGATGACTCAAGCATTCGTCAAAAGAATCCCCGACGAAACTAAAATCATCCATAAATACTTCTAGAAAGTCCTCCACCATGTTGGTGAAGATTGTCATCATACATATTTGGAAAGTGGCTGGGGCATTACAGAGTCCGAATGGCATTCGAGCAAAGGCAAAAGTGCCATATGGGCAAGTGAAGGTGGTCTTCTCTTGATCCTCCGTGGCTATCAAAATTTTATTATATCCAGAATACCCGTCAAGGAAACAATAAAAGGCTCGACCTGCGAGCCTATCCAACATTTGATCCAAGAATGGTAAAGGAAAATGGTCTTTGCGGGTTACCATGTTGAGCTTGTGGTAGTCCATGCACACCCACCATCCGGTAACTGTTCTTGTAGGAATGAGCTTATTTTTATCATTTTTTATAATTATCATTCCACCCTTTTTCGGAACGCATTGGACCGGAGAAGTCCAAGCACTATCCGAAATTGGATAGACAACACCCGCATCAAGCCATTTTATAATCTCCTTTTTAACCACATCTTGCATAGCTTCATTGAGTCTTCTTTGATGTTCAACGGAGGGTTTGGATCCATACTCCAATATGATCTTATGCATGCAAAAGGCGGGGCTAATACCCCGAATATCAGCCAAGGTCCAACCGATTGCTTTCTTCCTCCTCCTTAGCACTTTTAAAGTTGAGTCAACCTGCAATTGGGTTAGGCAAGAGGAAAGAATAACTGGTAAAGTACAAGAGGGACCAAGGTATTCATACCTGAGGTGGGAAGGAAGTGGCTTCAACTCCAGATTCGGAGGTTCTTCAATGGATGGCTTTGTTGGTGGGGTCTTCCTGTTCTCCAAGTCCAATGACAATTTTCTGGGAGCATAAGAATAAGACCCCATGCCTTGAAGGGCATGGGTGCTCTCAAGCACACCATCCACCACTGAGTCCTCGTGATTCAGTAAGGCCAACTCCATAGGATCATTAACATGGATCATAACACTAGCATCGTCAATAATAACCTCGGACACGAGGTCCATAAAAGAGCAAACTTCAGTGTTGTTGGGTTGCTTCATCGATTTGCACACATGAAAGACCACTTTTACATCACCAACTCTGAATGTAAGTTCCCCAGCTTCAACATCAATCAAGGTCTTCCCGGTGGCAAGGAAAGGCCTCCCCAAGATAATAGGGACCTCAAAATCAACCTTACAGTCGAGGATAACAAAATCTGCTGGCAATATGAATTTGTCCACTCCCACTAAGACATCATCAATAATACCTAGGGGCCTCTTCATTGATCGATCCGCCATTTGCATATGCATAGAGGTCGCCCTAGGTTGTCTGATCCCCAAAGTCTTGAACACAGAATATGGCATCAAATTTATGCTTGCCCTAAGATCACATAGGGCTTTTGCAAAGTCTGCACTCCCAATTGTGCAACGAATAGTGAAGGCACCTGGATCTTCAAGTTTTGGCACCATGGAGTGAACAATAGCACTCACTTGGTGAGTCATCTTAATGGTCTCACACTCCATGGATCATTTTTTAGTCATCAAGTCCTTCATGAACTTAGTGTAACCAGCATTTGCTCCAAGGCCTCAAATCANTGGTGCCTTTGGGGCCACCGGTTCCGGCATGTCAATTATGTGCTCCCTAGACGGGTTCACATTTCTACCCAAATCTTCCCCATTGTCATGAATGTCAATTCTCACCTCACCTTCAATTGGCTCATCCATTGCTTGTTCCACATCAACTGTTAGCTCATCTTAGGGTACAATTTCATCATCAACAACAACATTCTTTGTCCCCGAAGTACTTGCTTCACCACCTTTTCCACTCCGAGTAGTTACCGCCATAGCATGACCGGTGTTTTTGTTGTTCCCACCCTTGGGGTTCACTACCGTATCACTCGGTAGTGCACCCTTCGGGCGTGTGTTTAAGGCATGTGAAATCTGGCCCATTTGTACTTCAAGATTTCGGATAGAAGTAGTGTGAGAGGATATCTGGGCATCGGATTCTGCATTTCTCTCCATCATATGTTTGAACATGTTTTCTATCCGATCCATTTCCGAGCTTGAAGAACTTTGCCCATGAGATTGATATGGAGGGGGGTTGCTTGGTTGTTGGTACATCGGTGGCCTTTGAAAACCCGACCCCCGAATATCTTCGCCTCCCCAATTGCTGTTGTTATTTCTTCCATTCCAATTCCCTTCATTGTTGTTCCTCCAATTTCGGTCATTATTGTCGTTCCATTGACGATCATTGGTATTGCTCCAATTTCTAGCATTGTTATTGTTCCAGTTTCGTGGCCTTTGGTTCCCCCAGTTTTTCATATTACCTTGCCCTTGGTAGTTGTTTGCATACATAACATCCTCATCTTGGTCATTATAACTTTCATCTTGTTCACGACCACTCAGCCCTTGATCACCATGGTTTTTCCTAACATTCCCCCGAGGTCTCCTTTGGTTTCCTTGCATATGAACTCATTCCATAGAATTTACTTGCTTCGGCCCTTGAAATTGTTGGATTTGGGTTTTAGTAAGTTGGTTCATGGTTGTTGTGAGCTCGGAAATTGCTTGCCCTTGTTCTTGGAGTTCCTTGTGGAGACTATTCACACCGGTTTCCCCTTGAGGCACATTTTCTCTACTTTGCCAAGCTGAAGATGTGTCGGCCATTTCATCAAGAATCTCACATGCCTCCGGGTATTTCAACTTCATAAAATTACCACCGGCCAATTGGTTGACCACACATTGATTTACCGTGTTGATTCCCCGGTAAAATGTTTGTTGTATCATAGCCTCGGTCATGTCATTGTTGGGACACTCCTTGACCATGGTTCTATAGCGTTCCATATTTCATGCAGTGGCTCGTTTGGCTCTTGTTTGAATGACAAAATCTCATCTCGAAGGGCCGCCATGTGGCTTGGGAAAAATAACTTTGCAATAAATTTATCCACGAGCTCGTCCCAAGTGGATATAAAATGGTTTGGTAGACGCTCAAGCCAATCCAATGCCTTTCCCCTAAGTGAGAACGGGAACAACCGTAACCGTAATGCGTCCTCAGACACATTAGTTTGCTTACTCCCCCAACATGTATCGACAAAGCCTTTGAGATGCTTATAGGAATTCTGGTGGACAGCTCCGGTGAAGTATCCTCTTTGTTCTAGGAGAGTCAGCATAACATTTGTGATTTGGAAGTTCCCCTCTCGAATCCTTGGAGGGACTATTGCACTAGTATACCCCTCGTTTGGAAGGACGCGAGGAGCAGCTCTAGGAGCTGGAGGTGGGGGAGGGTCTGGGACATCATCCTGTATATTGGCATGTCGCCCTCTTCTTTGTGGAGGAATTTGATTAATTTCATCTTCTTGATTGTCATAAACCTCCTCCCCCGAAATCACATTTCCTAGCGGATCGACCATTGTACCTAAGTAAACAAAACAAGGAAGTTAAAAATAGAAGGAAAGAAAAACACACTATGCTTCTAGTCACAAATATAGTCACACCGTTAAAGCTCTCCGGCAACGGCGCCAAAAAGTGACCACGCCTTACCCACACTACTATATAAGTATGAAGGCAAAGATCATGTAGCTTTTACCCGAATGGTCCGAATCGAATCCACAGGGAGCCTATAAATGGGAGTGAGTGTATAAGTGATCTAGAAGGGTCGAGTGTTTCTAATTGCACTTTTAATCATTTGTTGGTGTTGAACTATGCTAAATGTATTCTATTGTTTGTAAGCTAATTAACGATTAACTTTGTTTTTGTTGTTGTTTTATGATATTGATAAAGGCACTAGGGTCATAACCTTTACCTAGGTGGATACACAACGGGGTAGTTTGGGTGCCAATTAATCAAGCAATAAAGGATTAGATAGGGTGTTACTCTCTCGAGGTTTAACCCGTAAATTAGGGCTCAAGTAGGATTTGACCATTTCTGGTTTCAACCCATTGATTGGGACTACCAACCTCTTGATAATACCCTAATTTCCTATTAGGCTAATTTCTAGACTCAAGTCTTCTTTCTCAAGAAAGACCCAAGTCATGAAAAGGCTAATTAGTGTTTGCAACCACTAATTATAGCAATAAAAACCTTGAACTAGACTAAATAGCCAACACCCATTAATTTCCCAACCTTAATTTCAAAACCCCATTACATACCCACACTAGGGTTGAGCCACAACCCTAGCAAATGGGTCTAGCTACTCATAATCAAAAATGAAAACAATGATAGAGAAGAAGAATAACCTATTTAATTGATTCCTAACAATGAAATTGAAGTTTCAATGTTAAAAATGCAAGAACAAAGCTAAAGAGATAAAAATCCTAAAATATTCACGAGCTTTCTACTTCAGAAATTACAAGATATGTAAAGAAATTACAAAATAGTCTATTTATAGTCTGCCAAATTTTCGGACAAAAATACCCCTGCGGGAGCACCACGAAAACATGACCGCGGTCCGCGAAGAAAATGATGTTGTTAAGCTGCTGATCTTCTGGCAAGGGTCGACCGGGACCACGAAAAAAGGACCGCGGCCGCGGTGGATACTTGTATCATTTTTTGAGCTCACTGGAATGCCACCGCGGACCACGAAATGAGGACCGCGGCCGCGGTGGAGACTTGCATTATTTCCAAGCTCACTAGAATGCCACCGCGGATCGGCCGTGGTGGAAACCTGCCTTGTGCCCAACCTTACTGGAATGCCACCGCAGTCCGCGAAACGAGGACCGCGGCCGCGGTGGATGATTGCCTTACTGTCGACCTCACTGGAGTGCCACCGCGGTCCATGAAACGATGACCACGACCGCGGTGGATTCTTGCCTAACTGTCGACCTCACTGAATTTCCACCGCGGACCGCGAAATGAGGACCGCGGCCGCGGTGGCCTTTTTGGCTTGATCATCTTTGTTGTGTTTGATCCTTGTGCCGGATTCACTCCTGTTTTGAGCATATTTTAAACAGAGTGCCTTCATTTCTTGTTCAATCCTGCAACAAGCACAATGTATAAGCTTTCGGGGCCATTTTTTGTACCATTATATTGAAAATTCATGTATAAGGGAACGAAAACGAGGCAAAAATCCAAGTTATCAGCACACCATACAAGTAATGCCTAAATCTTCAATGCATGCACAATAGTTGCTAACTCCAAATCATGAACTGGATATATCTTCTCATGGACCTTCAACTGACGAGAAGCATAGGCTATAACCTTGCCATTCTGCATCAACACTGCTCCAAGCCCAACCCGTGAAGCATCACAATACACGGTATATGATCCTGAACCTGTGGGCAAAACCAACATTGGTGTCGTGGTCAAGGCTGTCTTGAGCTTCTGAAAGCTCGCCTCGCACTCATCAGACCACCTGAACTGGGCACTCTTCTGAGTCAACCTGGTCATCGGGGCTGCAATGGTTGAAAAGCCCTCTAAAACCAGCGATAATAACCTGCTAAGCCCAAGAAACGCCGGATCACTGTAGCTGAGGTGGGTATAGGCCAATCTCTGACTGCTGAAATCTTCTTGGGATCCATCTGAACACCCTCTGACGATACCACATGGCCTAGAAAGGCAACTGAACTCAATCAGAACTCGCACTTGGAAAATTTGGCATACAACTGACTATCCCTCAAAGTCTGGAGGACGACTCTAAGGTGATGCGCATGCTCCTCTCGGCTGCGAGAGTATAAATATATCATCAATAAAAACAATCACGAATGAGTCCAAATGAGGCCTGAACACTCGGTGCATCAACTCCATAAAAGCAGCGGGGGCATTCGTCAGCCCAAATGACATCACCAAGAACTCATAATGCCCATAACAAGTGCGAAAAGATGTCTTAGGGACATCAGACACCCTAATCCTCAGCTGATGTAACCAGATCTCAAGTCAATCTTGGAAAATACTGAAGCACCCTGAAGCTGGTCGAATAAATCATCAATCCTCGGCAAAGGATACTTGTTCTTAATGGTAACCTTATTCAACTGCCGGTAGTCAATACACATCCTCATCGAGCCATCTTTGTTCTTGACAAACAAGACTAGAGCACCCCAAGGAGAGACACTAGGCCTAATGAAGCCTTTATCCAACAAATCCTGCACCTGATCTTTCAACTCCTTCAACTCTGACGGGGCCATACGATACGGCAGAATAGAAATAGGTTGGGTGCCCTGATCTAACTCAATGCAAAAATCAATATCTCTGTCGGGTGGCATACCCGGCAGGTCAGCACGGAAAACCTCTGGAAACTCACGAACCACGGGCACCGACTCCAGGGAAGGAACCTCAGCGCTAGAATCACGAACATAGGCCAGATAGGCCAAACAACCCTTCCCAGCCATGCGCTGAGCCTTCATATAAGAAATAACTACCAGAAGAATGACTAGGAGTTCCCTTCCACTCCAAGCGAACCCATGGCAAAGCCAAGGTCACTGTCTTGGCATGACATACCAGAATAGCTTAATAAGGGGATAACCAATCCATCCCCAATATAACATCGAAGTCAACCATATCAAGAAGCAAAATATCAGCCTGAGTCTCCAAACCACCAATGACTACTAAGCAAGCACGGTAGACTCGATCTACCACTATAGAATCACCCACAATCACGGGGCATACTCAAATAAGGGGCAAAATCTGAAGACACATAGGAGAATGTAGAACCCGGATCAAATAACACCGAAGCCTCTCAACTGAAAACTGAAACTGTACCTGTAATAACTGCATCAGAAGCCTCGGCATCAGGCCTGGCAAGAAAAGCATAACACCGCGGTTGAGCCCCTCCAATCTGATTATCTCTGAGTCGACCTACTGCGGCCTGATCTCTACCTCTCGTGGCATGTCCTCCACCTCTATGAGTCTGACCTCTACCTCTGGCACCCCGACCGCCACCTCTAGCTGGCTTAGGGGGTGGGGGTGCACCTGGCGCGGGAACCATAGCATGGGAACCCTGATACTGAGGACCACTAGAAGCTCGGGAACAATACCATGTGCCACGGAACACCACAAGAATAACACGGCCTCTGCTGATATGGCTGGGGACTCTGGAACTGTCCCTGACGACCCTGATAACCACCCTGGAAACTCTGAAGCGGCGGTGTACTGATAGGTGTTGGTGGTGCACTGTGAGCTACCTGAAGTGCCGACGGATAGGGTCTGGGAGGATGACCTCTGCCTGAAGAATCCCTGCCGCCAGATGAGGCTCCACTAAAATGACCGAAGTGACGGGGCCTCTTGTCAGCCCCCTGACCACCACCCTGTGACATAATCATCTCAATCCTCCTGGCCACATTGGCCGCATCCTGGAACGATATATTAGTACCTGACTCTCTAGCCATCTGAAGTATGATAGGCTGGGCCAATCCCTCAATAAATCCCCGAACCCTCTCCAGATCAGTGGGAAGTATCATAAGAGCATGTCGGGCTAGGGTGATGAACCTGGTCTCGTACTGAGTGACTGACATAGATCCCTGCTGGAGACGCTCAAAGTGCCTCCGAAGGTCCTCTCTCTGAGTAATGGGAAGGAACTTCCCCAAAAATACCTCTGAGAACTGAGTCCAAGTCAAAGGTGTAGACCCAGCCGGTCTGGCTAAGCAATAGTCTCTCCACCAACTCTTGGATGCGCCAGATAACCGAAAAGTAGCAAAGTCAACTCCGTTGGACTCCACTATGCCCATGTTCCGAAGAACCTCATGCCAGCTGTCCAAATAATCCTGGGGATCCTCTGATGGTGAACCAGTAAAAGTAGCAGTGAATAACTTAGTGAACCTTTCTAGTCTCCACAAAGCATCCGCTGACATAGTTGCTCCCTCTGCTATCGGTGTTGCAATACCCGGCTGAGTTACTCCGGCTGGCTGAGGTGCCGGAGTCTGAAACTGTGGAGCTAGCTGCTCTGGCGTGCGGGTGACAAGAGTCTAGGTACCTCCCCCAGCCTGAGAGACGGCTGGTGCAGTAGGAAGAAGACACGCATGTGCTACACTCTCCATGAGTCCGACTAGATGGACAAGAGCGTCCTGAAGCACTGGGGTAGCTATGAACCCCTTTGAGACCTGAGCTGGTCCAACTGGGACTGCCGGAACTGGGACCTCCTCGTCAGACTCGACCTGAGGGTCCTCCACTGGGGCTGCTACTCTAGGCTGAGCCCGACCCTGACCTCGGCCTCTAGCATGGCCTCGTCCTCGACCTCTACCCCTCGTAGGATCTGTAGCAGGAGTGTCGGGCTGCTGAGCGGAACCAAGGGAAATATGTGTCCTCGCCATCTGCGAGAGAATAGAATTGAAACTCAATCAGTACTCAGAATTCATATCGCACGACAAATATGAAAAGAAATGTGGAGTCATCCTAACTTTGCAGCCTCTAGGGGATAAATACAGACGTCTCCGTACCGATCCCTCAGACTCTACCAAGTTGTCCGTGAGTTGTGAGACCTAAGCAATCTAGTGCTCTGATACCAACTTGTCACGCCCCGAAATCCCACCTTCGGGTCGTGATGGTGTCTAACGTTGAACCCTCTAGACAAGCCAACGTGTAGAATTAAACTAACATGATAACACCGAATTAACATAACAAGCTAAAAACAGTTCACAACTTAACAGCGGAAATAGATAAAGGTTCAAAGCTAAGTAAAGACAACATAATACAAGGTTGCAATAATTTCCCAAAACCTGGAGTCACAAACTCACGAACTGTCTATAGGAGTGCTAAATACAAAGTCTGAAAAGAAATACATGATTGTCTCTGAAAACTAGAGAAAAAACAAGACAGAAATGAAGATCTAAGGATAGGAGAGACGCCAAGGCCCACGAACGCCGGCGGGTATACCTTGAAGTCTCTAAGGTGAATTGAAGGAGACTCCCTCAATGTTGTCCACTGGGTCCGGGTGCGGGATCTGCACAACAATAAGATGTGCAGTGTAGCATCAGTACAACTGACCCCATGTACTGAGTAAGTGCCGAGCCTAACCTCGGCTGAAGTAGTGATGAGGCTAGACTTGACAACAAACGTTAACTTGTCATATTCTGCAACATATATCGTGGAATAACAAGGCAAGAGATAAACAATTACGTAGGGGAATACAGGAACAGACAATGGGGTAACAGGTGAAATAGAGCAGTTAATTAAGCACATAGGAACATATAAGAAGGCAATTTATCAGAAACATGCTAATGAAACAAATATAATGCCAGAAATGTAATAAATGGCACGGCATCACCCTTCATGCTTTTACTCTCTTCCTCACAATGCAATGTACAATGTAAGATAACATGAATCATGGCACGGCATCACCCTTCGTGCTTTTACTCTCTTCCTCACGATGCAATGTATCATGTATGGTAATGTAATCATGGCACGACATCAACCTTCGTGCTTTTAAATGTAAATCATGGCACGACATCACCCTTCGTGCTTTTACTCTCTTCCTCACTATGCAATGTATGATATAATCAATGTAAATCATGGCACGGCATCACCCTTCGTGCTTTTACTCTCTTCCTCACTATGCAATGACAATTATCAAAATGGCAAGGAATGCAGCATAGTGGAATCACAAATCATGATTACCCGTAAAGGGAAAAATATCAGTCATTATCACAACAAATTGCCCGGCAAGGGTCTCAGCTATAACCAACCTTTTCAAGTATATCCTTTACAGTTGGTTCATCAATAGGACCATCACATCACGAGTTCATCAACGAGGATTTTCAACAACAATCAACTTCCAAGTAGATATAAATTCATAATACAAAGGATATGGAAGTAAGGATAAGAATTTCATCAAAAATGGACTCACGGGCATGCTTGACACACAATGCATAGGTACTCGTCACCTCACCTATGCATTGGACATGATAAACACTTAGCACATAGCATGCGATACCTATTCCCTCACCAAAGTTAGGCAAGACACTTACCTCGGTTCCAAAATATAGCAATCAACCCTCTAACACCGCCTTTCCTTTAAAATTCAACTCCGGAATGGTATTATCTAGACATAATTAACTCAAGTATATCAATAATGACTCAATAAATCAATTCCATAGCCTAATTACCCATTTCCAAGCGTTCTTCCAAAAATACCAAAATTTGACCCCGGGCCCGCTTAGTCCAAACACGAGGCTCAGACCAAAACCCGATCACCCATACCCCCACGAGTTCAAATATATGATTTATTTTGAAATCCGATCACAAATTGAGGTTGAATTCCCCAAATTTCTACTTGTTTTCATGATTCTAGGTCTAGATTCTAGTGTTGATGAAGGAAAAATGGAAGAAATTGGAGTTGAAGTCATTTACCCAAGTAGTTATGGAGGAGAACTAGCTTGGAGATCGTCAATGGGGGTTTGAGGAAGAACAGAATGATGGAAATAAGAAAATCCAGAATGCATTTTGTTTTTAAGCTTTAAAAATCACTGGGCAAAAATACCCTTCGCGTTCGCGGGCCCATGGCTGCGTTCACGAAGGGTTGACAATCCTGATCTACGTGTTCGCGAGCCTAGGGCCGCGTTCGCGAAGAACAACCTACCTAGCCCCCCAGACTAACACTACGCGTTCGCATCCCTGGGGACGCGTTCGCGTAGAAGCATTGTCCAGTGCTTCGCGTTCGCGTCTCCCTCTACGCGTTCGCGTAAAGTAAAAACCCAGGCCAAGATGATTACCCTTCGCGTTCGCGGGCCCTTGGCCGCGTTCGCGAAGGTATTACACCAGACACCAGCAAAACATCAAAACACCATATTTTTCTAGTTTATACACCCCGTTAACTACTCGAAACTCATCCGAGCCCTCGGGTCTCCAAACCAAAAATACACACGACTCCCAAATCATCCTACGGACTTATTCAAGCATTTAAATCACCAAAATATTCTCAAAAACAAGGAATTAGACCTCAAATCTCCTAGAATTTTCTCAAAACTTCATAAGGCTTAATTATTCCGATTTTGATCCGAAACTCGGCATTTCAAGTCCGTTTTACACCAAATTTCACAGATAAATCACATAACATATATTCGACATGTTCCGGGCTCCGGAACCATAATACGGGCCCGGCAACACGGTTTTCACATTAATTATCATTTTTAAAAGTCTTTATTATTTTAAGAAAACAATTTTCTTTAAAAATTTATTTCTCGGGCTTGGGACCTCGGAATTCAATTCCGGGCATAGACATAAGTCCCATATTTTCTACGGACCCTCCGGGACCGTAAAATCACGGGTCCGGGTCCATTTACCAAAAATGTTGACCAAAGTCAATTTTAATCAATTAATCATTATGAAATCAACTTTTCATCAAGTTTTCACATAAAAGCTTCCCAGCTACATGCCCGGGCTACGCACGCATATCGAGGTGAGATTAACGGAGGCTTTCGGGGCCTCGAAACACAGTTTCTTCTAAATTACACAAGATGGCCTTTTGGGTCATCACAACTTCGTTATAGGAAATTTAACGTAGAATCCATTTTTTTTTTTTAACTTTTCCATTTTCATGTTAAATTTTGAAATGTTATATTTTTACTTTAATCTATATATATAATTATATAATCCATAAATATAATTATTTAGGAAGAGATTAGGTGGAATGAGTTCTTTTAGAGTGTTCCTACTTTGTGGTGCATAAGTTAGAGTTAAATGAAAATCTTTGAGATGAGAAGAAACATAAGACTCAAAAAAAAAGATTAAATTGGGAGTGTCTGGCTGACGGCCTACGAAGATTACCGAAATACAGCCGGTTTACCTAGATTATAAGAGTGTATGGGGTATATGCAGAATAAATTTGTTCTTTTGTATATGTTTATTGATTAACACGATAGACACGTGCAATGCACGTACATTAAAAACTAGTACTATATTAAAAGCACGATAGCCCTTAGCGAAATATCGTTCGTCTTTTTACCCTTAAAATTTATTCATATTGGAAAAATTCGTAATTTAATCATTTTCTATAATTTGAAATGTTAAAATCAACAAATTTTATATTATTAAATTTTTCTTATTTGAACTAGTTACAAACTCCTAAAATTTAGGTTATATGAATTTGTTCCTTATTTGACTTCTATCTTATATATAGTAGTTAAAGTATATACATGTAATTGAAGTTTACTTTACTAGCACATTAGGACGAGTAAGAATGTGTCTTTAAATAAGTTTTAAAACGACATGCCTACGTTCGAAAGTAATAATAATTTATTCTCATAAGAAATATAAATATGTAGCTTAAATTTATATTTAAATGTCGCAATATATACTTAAATAAAATCATAAACCCAATTATAAAAATTCGATAAGAAACATAGATAAGATATTCAAATTAATTGAGATTAATAGCAATAGGGCGTGCTTTAATTTATAAGAACTTTAAGATAGCTTTAAGTATAACTTCCTACATATTTCTTCAAAATCTTTTTTTAAGTTGAACAATATCGGAAGTCCTTATATTTAGGATTTTTAAAATTATTTTATAATTTAATTTGTATATGTTTTTTTTTATATATATTTGAGTTATGTAACATAACTAATACCTTTCACGTTATTTTTTAGGACATTACGAAATATGAGGTTTAAAACAAGCCATAAATATTTATATGGATATATATCATCTTATTAGAAGTAAATTAAAACTGTAAGGTTAAATTATTCCTAAATAAAAAAGTATAATATATTTTTTTGGAATAGATTAGAAAAAAAAAGTATGACACATAAATTAGGATAAAAACAGTAGAATATTAAATCAATAAAAAAAATATCTTGTATATATCGTTCATTAGATGAACGAGGTAACTAATAGTTAATCCATTCGAAAAATGCAGTAAGGCAAAATAAATAAACTTCTTACCAATAAAGTATTGGAAATTTATGTTGCAACCTTCACACGCAACTACAGTTAAGCAACAAAGATCACCCATTGTCACGATCCAAAATTCATTAAACATAGTGATGATGTCAGACATCACTGTCAGACAAGTCAATACTAAATAATTAATTAAATTTTCATTTTAGTATTTCTGAAAACATAAAATTTCCTTCAATTTAACTAGTAACAAATAAACTTTAAGGAATAATATTAACATTTTCTAATTTCAATACTAAATATCCCATAATCATCTCAGAACCCGGTGCCACAAGTGCATGAGCATTTATTAGAAAGTAAAATAAAATACAATAATTGTCCGGAATATAATATAAATTTGGACAGAAAAGAAGATACAAGTACTTTGAAGGAGACTCTGTTGGTTGCGGGTCGTCTCATAAGATGCATCTCACCTAAGTCCCCGTATCAACCACGCCGCTACGCCCACAAGGCCACTATCCATACATGTACCTGCACAACAAAATGTACAGCAAGTGTAGTATAAGTACGAAAATATCGTGTACCCAGTATGTATCCCGTCTAACCTCGAAGAAGTAGTGACGAGAGGTCGACTCCGACACTTACTAGTGGTCCAATAATATGATAATATGAACTTCTAATTAAGCATGATATACAACATAAGACTCAGAACAAGAAATAACTGAGCAAGTCTTCCCCATAATTAAGAACTTAAATCACTTCCATCCTTTAAAATATGTAATCACACAAATAATGAATTTATACCAATTACAAAGGGGACTTCCAGCTCTATTATCACACACAAATACCACTGAGGACGTTCGACCCGATCCAACATAAATGTAAAATGCGCACTGCCAAGGATCGAACAGCGCGGACCACAAATGCATCTATTATCCTGCTCGCGAATCATACATGTGACGCGGTTAAATATAAATTTAAACGAATTACTCTGCTCGCGGACCATACATGCGACGCGGTAAAATATAAATTTAAAAGAATTACCTCGCTCGTGAATCATACATGCGACGCGGTCAAATGTAAATTTAAAAAAATTACCCCGCTCGCGAATCATACATTTGAAATGGTCAAATATAAATTTAAAAGAATTACCCCGCTTGCGAATCATACATGTGACACGGTTACACATAGATTTCTTAAGTTATTATAGTATTTTTCCATTCTTTTCAAAATATGAAATTTCAGTGAAAATTTTTAAGGTCCCCAACTCCTTTCAAAACATTTAATAAGGAAACTCAATAACGCTCTTTCTCAAGGAAAACAATAAACATAAATCAATAACAATATCAACAAGCCATAATGTAAGCCTAAATTATCCGGACATAGGCATAACTAGTAGCTACGTACGGACTCTTGTCACCTCGTGCGTACGTAGCCCTCTCAAATAGAAACACATAGTAATTTAGTTCACCTATGGGGTTAATTAATTCCCTTTTACAAGGTTAGAAAGGAGACTTACCTCGCTCCGGAGTTCCATAGCCGGCTCCCAAGCCTTTCAAACAACTCGACCCATTCCCAACGCTCCAAAACTCGCTTTCGCTTTATTAACATTCACAAGCTTTTAATCCTCCTCCGACATCGTAACATTGAGTAAAATGCTCATATGCCACCAAAAAATTGATATCTACAATTACAATCAAAATATGACTCAAAAATATTTATCAATATCCATTTATGGCTCACAAGTTGGCTATAAGCCTCCAGCTCAAATTGTCTAATAGGTTCACTTACTCGCACATTCAACTTCACTCTTAGAATTTAATACCTATTTGAAGACATCAATGATACTACATTAATTCTCCAACACCGCCAAATTACTATTCGTCCTCTTCCTTAACCAACATTTCCAAAATATTCAATTTGGTGATTACTTAGTTGAACACTTTCAACTAAGCTAGAAAATGATTTCATAGGTTAATTGCATCATTTAATATCATTTCTAAAAACACTATTTATCTATCCTTCATTTTCTCAAGAACACTATTCATGCCATGAACTAGGGTTTATGAAATCAATTATCCAACCATAACCACTTGAAACAAATATTAGAATTACTCTCACCGACTCATAATAAATGAGCTTGAAGCATTAGTATTACCTTCCAGGAGTTTTTCTTTAAAAATTCAATGTTTGAGAGATTTGGTGTTCTTGAACAACTTGAAGGATGTCTAAGGATTTCAAGGATTGAATGATGTTAATACTAGTGTTAATATGATGTTATTAACTTAAAATATCCACACAAAAAAAACTCACCTTGTATTCTTAAGTAGTCCCCAAGGTTGAATCCACCATGAAAGAACCAATCTCTAGCTCAAGAAAATTCCCAAAAATGGTTGCTGCCCGACTGCCTTATATAGGCACAAGTGCTTCAGCTAGTTGTACCTTGCGATGTGCAGGTTGTACCTCGCATTACAAGTTTTCCCCTACTGGACACCTTTTACTAAAACGTTCATAACTCTTTTTATAAATATCCAAATGACGAACGGCTTGAAGAGTTAGAAATTACACTCAAAGATTTTCATTTGATAGGTTTTCCACCATAAAACTCCTTATATATTTCGAGATATAAGCTTTCAAAGTCGGATCTACGGATCAGAAATTTCTGGCGAAACTGTTTTACCAGACTTCATTCAATTGACCATAACTTTCTATACAAATGATGAATGGTTTAGATTTTTGGAAACTAGAATGGGATACAACTTCATGTTTTGATAATTTTCCGATTCCTTATATATTTTGATATATAAGCTTCCAATGTCAGCTCTGTGATTGCACCAGTTGTTGTCCAAAAACAGTTGTTGCAGCAGAAAAATTACAGCAGCTCCTTTGTCCGAAATTCATTCCATTAACCTTCTGAAATCCACCTGAGGCTCTCGGGACTTAACCAACTATAACAACATGTCTCAAAATACAATACGAACTTAGTCGAGGCTTCAAACCACGTCAAACAATACTGACATTACAAATCGCACATCAATCAAATTATGAGTTTTTAAATCTTCCAACTTCAATATTTTGCGCCGAAACGTATCAAGTCAATCCGGAATGACTTCAAATTTTGCTCACGAGTCATAAATGATATAATGGAGTTGTTTCAATTTTAAGAATCGGATTTCGACCCCGATATCAAAAAGTCAACTCTCGGTCAAACTTTAAAAAAATTTAATTTTCGCCAAAATGCGTCGAATTGTCCTACGGACTTCCAAATCCAAATTTGAGCATGCGCCTAAGTTCGAAATTACCATACGAAGCTATTGGAATCATCAAAATTCCATTCTGGGGTCGTTTACTTAAAATTAACCCGTAGTCAGATTCTTCCAACTTAAAGCTTACGAAATGAGAATTCTCTTTCCAAATCTACTCCGAACTTCCCGAATTTCAATTCCGACCACGCGTACAAGTCATAATACCTGAAGTGAAGCTTCTCATGGCCTCAAACCACCGAATGACGCATTAGAGCTCAAAACGACCGGTCGGATCGTTACACCTATAAGTATGAGTTTTGATTTCATGACAAAGCAATAGTTATACTATGAGAGACACATATGCCACCCGTTAAAAGGTCGGCCTATCCATGCTAGTAACGTTATACTTTTGGCATATTCATGCCACTAACCTTATAGTTTTGGCCTATTTATGCCATTGTTCACTAACAGTCCAATTTTCTGATTTTTAAATAATAAGAATTAATTTTTCAACCCCATATTTTCCACGTGTATTTATATTACTGGTAATTCTTTACTTGATCCTACATTTCTTTTAACCATGACTATGTATAATTAACCATGTCCAACCCGATAAAATCCAAACATCTTTAACACAATCCTTAATTCCTTGTCATGACTCAAAATCCAACTAGTCGCGATGACACTTAACCCAACCTGCTTGGTAAGCCAATTAACAACTATCCAATTTAATGAGATTTTTTATATAAATAAATAATAAAATAATTGAACCTTAATACATTTTCCAAAGACTGGTAGTACAAATCAAGAGCTTCTAAGATTTAGATTTTTACAAAATGAATTGAAATAAATACAACATCGGTTTCAAATAAATACAAATCATTGTAAAAATCACTGTTCAGTTTGATTTGTAACGATCACTGATTCAGTTTCAAACAGAACAATAATTTTTATAATGATTTGTATTTATTTGAAATCGATGTTGTTTATTTCAATTCATTTTGTAAAAATCTAATTCTTAGAAGCTCATGATTTGTACTACCAGCCCTTGAGAAATGTATTATGGTTCAGTTAATTTATCATTTATTTGCCTAAAAAAATCTCATTATATTGGATAGTTGTTAATTGGCTTACCTAGTGGGTTGGTTAGGTGCCATCACGACTAGTTAGATTTTGAGTCGTGACGAGGAATTAGGGGTTGAGTTAAAAGATGGTTGGATTTTATCGAGTTGAGCATGATTAATTATACATAATCAGGGTTAAAAGAAATGTAGGGTCAAGTAAAGAAGAACCAGTAATATAAAGCAAATGTGGGGTTGAAAAATTAATTTTTATTATCTAAAAAATAGAAAATTGGACTGTTATTGAATAATGGCATAAATAGGCCAAAAAATAAGGTTCTGAAAAATACTTGTGTTCTTTTTCAATTTGACAGGGTATATACCATCAAGATTGTATGATTTGGATACATCAAGTTATGGCAATTCAAGAGAACTTAAAGTGTTAATTAAGGCATTCCGGTTAAGAAACTAAGTTCAAAGTAATAACATAAAACAAGAAAATAGACAAAAGATGTATAGAGCAAGAGAAGAGAGATTATTATTTCTTCGATGTATTCAAGTGTGTACAATGTGATGCCCAAACCCTCTATTTATAGGATGATATAGGTAATACAAAGGGATGTCATGAACATGGTATTAACTATTGAGATCATGGGGGAAGATTATGGAGGAGGTTATAGAGGTGTGGGAGTTACAACCATAATAGTAAGAAGTAGTGGGGATAATGGATAAGAGTAGCGGGAGTAACTTCTTTAGGAGTTATAAACATCCACTATACAATATTATATTTCATAACACTCCCCCTTGGATGTTTATAGATAATATGCCTCGTTAAAACCTTACTAAGAAAAAACCTTGTGGGAAAAAATCTTAGTGAAGGAAAAAGAGTACACACATCTTGTAATACACATTATTTGTTGCCTCATTAAAAACCTTGCAAGAAAAACCCAATGGGATAAAAAATCTTAGCAAAGGGAAAAGGAGTACATCTCATATTTGTCTCCCCCTGATGAAAATATCAATTTGTTTCTCCGAGATGACGTGTTCCAATATTGTATACCAACTTCTCAATGTTGAGGTTTCTCATGCTTCACGGAACAGAACACCAAATTATCAAGCGAACAAATTTGTCGAACATCTATTTAACCGCTCGTTGGAATTGTGTCTGATAAAGAACTTTGCAAAACATATGCTTTATTCTATCTCCTTTAATATATCCTTCTTCCAATTGAGATAAACAAATATCATCGCCTTCACTATTAGTTGAATCTTCTCTTCAAGGAAAAGTCACATATTTGTTGTGTGTTGAGTCACTTGCTTTTTCAGTTGATAGTATATTGACATGACTTGAATAAGTATCAATAATTGACTGCCTTGTGAAATAATAATATGGCAGTACTCTCACATACAAATAGATTATTTGAAGAACGGACTTCAGAAAATGCCTTCATTTGCATAAACAACAAACTTTGACATTTGTTAGAATAAACAAATCTATATCAAGGATTCCTTTTGCAATATAGTACTAATAGTATTCCAGTATCTTAAACTATATCTCGCTAGCATATTTTTATACTCATGGTTCTAGCAAGATACACAGTGCACCAATTGCAATAGACACAAAAATAAATCATATACGCCATGGTTGCTATAATCCACATAAGGATTTGCTGAAGCTTTATAAATGAATTTCTCGGGAACCTTAATATGCTTCAGAACAGTTTAAATCCTTCAATGATTTTTATATACGCATATCAAATTTATTGAGTATTGCCAGACTAAAATCTGAAAGCAATTGTATCCACCACAAGGGAACATGTTTCCATATAATCAATGCAAGGACATTTACGTAAAATCTTGTCTCACCCCATTGGCTTTATTTCAGGTGTTGGGACTATCAATTCAAAATTTCACGTTTTTCAAGTGAAGTTAATCTTGATTGCGTATTTTTGATTTGATTGACCAATCATTTATCTGTCCAAATTCCATGACAGATTTGAGCTCAAGATCCTCGTCAATATTAATAATATTGAGCGCTATATTATATCAACAATATCATCGATGATCATTTTACATCGGTTCCATCATCACACAATAAAGACATAACTTATCGAGATCTCATTATTTTTAGGTACCTGAGCCTCTTCTATGAGGTCTTATAAAGTTTTATGTCATGGTGCTCTTACATAGCACTTGCCTCCTTAGTATGACCATCTTTATCATTTGCTCCACTCCTTCTTCAAGGAGTTTTATCTTTGGAACCGATTAGTTTATTACGCTTCATGCGTTCCATAGACTATGTCCGTCATGGACTTTATTCTATTTTGAGCATTAGCAGCTGAAATATAAGATTTCGCTTTGGGTCAGCAAATACTTCTGGCAATATTTTACAAATGAATTATCACTTGAACTTCAAGTTCACATTTTCTTGTACGAGGATCTAAGTACACTCATAATAACTCATTCCATGATTATCTTTTCAGCTACCTATTTTCTCCCTCCTAATGTTGGGATCACCAACACATTTCCCAACCTTATTTGAGAACACATATTTGTGCATTGGGATGGCACAATTAAATCATATAGAACATCTATATTTTTGGATGAAATTTATTTGGTTCCTGACGTGGAACTAATTCTGATAGGAAGAAGTTATCATAACTTGTTGGCTAGATGTATACAAGTACTCTTGTATATTAAATAATACACACCATACCAAATTTCTATTTGGAATCTTTGTTCTCATAACCAATGGTTTAGCTTAATTGGAGGCATACAATTTCTGCTAAACCAACTTGTATTTAAACTAGCATTACCAAGATAATTATCATATTTATATTCTGGAACTGTGCTCTAATAATTTGAGCAATCAACCTTGCAAAATCCAAATTGCAAGTTGATAACAAACGCACATGTGACCATACAATAGATGCATCTATTAAAATCATATAATAGTAAACGGTCCACATGGCAGGTGACTGGGCCCATATATATATCACCTTCTATTCGTTCCAGAAATCAAGGGATTCAATCCCAACCTTAACTGGTATATCATGAGAATAAGCAGCACAAGAGAATTCTTGAAGAACCTTCTATTTCTTCAATATATGCCAATGTGAATTCTCAATTAATTTTCGCATCATAACTGAACCGGAATGGCCAACCGGTCATGCCAACTAATATTTATTTCAGTAAACATTTAATTTACTATGCCATGTGATTCCATCATCATGCTTATACAGCTGTAGTACAAATGGAAGAAAAGCCGGGTAACCTTTCATATTTACCCGATATGACTATTGTAATATGAAGATATTCAATCTTCTTTTCATTTATAGTCTCAATATGCCAACCACTTTGGCTAATACATTTGAAACTCAAGAAGTTTCTTTTGAGACTTATTACAATATTAATGTCAAGAATAATTTCATTAATCCAGGTAGTAACAAATTCGCTCTTCCGGAGCTCTTAATTAATTTCGTACTACAAGATCTTTTATCACACCATCCATATGGTAAATATCTTCTTCACGGAGAAAATCATGTCATAATAATTGTCACGGTCGAAGTCATGACATAATATATTTTTTTTGGCGTACCACAAGTACGCGACCAATGACATATTCATGTAACCACATTATAATATTCATTATCTTTATTTCTCTCAAACCTCTCTTAGAGGTGAGTTGTGGTATTTATATAAACATGCATAAGCACATTCTTATGCATATTTTTCATTACATATATATCTTCACATTCACTTTCAGGAATGAGCATGCATTTACCATGCTTATCACAAGTCGCATTCTTTCAAAAAATGGACTAAAATCATCTGAGTGTGCCTCATATTTCCAGACCATATTGATACACAATTCCTTCACCTTTGAAGGATTATTTTGAGAACCCTTACTGTTCTCCTTTTTACATTTACCATAATGATGACTATATTATTTTGGTCTTTGGTACACCCACGTTCATTGGTCAACCATTTGTCTTCATTTAGACTTATTATGCACCGCTATAACATTCACTTCAAGAATGGAGCAAATCAAGTGGGACAAGCTTCATGCTATTTTCATGAAAAATACATTACTTTCATTAGTCATCATTATATAATCAATATGGTGCATTGGGACTCAAACCAAATGTCTTACCCATATAAAGGCATGTTATGTCATAATAAGTTGGGACTTGAACCAACTCTTATCATCATTGTGCACCACAAATCAAACCAAATGCCTTATTATCATACAATGGCATAATAAGCCAAGTGGACTCGCCGTTGAGCCTATCATGATATACTACTTTCAATAATCAATTTTTTTTTCCCGAACTTTAATGAAAGTTCACATTGATCTTTTTCACGAACAACTACAGGATCAAATATAAAAGGAATAAAACTATCTTAGCAATACAAAATTTATTTTGACCACAACATAAATTTAAACTCTTATTATTCTTATAAGATTATAAACCTTCTCAATAGTTAACAGTTCCATAATCTTGGCTTACAAATTATCGGAGCAGTACATATGGGAGATGATGTCAAAGCATCGGAATATGCTCTTGTTTGCAACTCGAAAGCATAGGTACTCCATATATATACATCTGCACAAATAAAACTAAATTGCTAAGTAACACAAGTTAGACCAAGTCTTAAATACTAAAGTAAGTTAATTGTAAAATTCATGAAAATTGAAAAATGATACTCCCTGTATAATAGAAGCAAAAACATTGATATGGCATACGAGATGCCTAGATAGGCTCAACCAAATTGATTCAAGGTTGTTCCTCTCATGGAAGGCTTTCATCTCTTATAGAAAATATAAGAAGAATATAGAAATTCATGTTGATAACATGTTAAGAAACTAAGCTCAAAGCAATAACATAAAACAAGAAAATAGACAAAATATATAGAGAGCAAGAGAAGAGGGATTATTATTTCTTCTATGTATTCAAGTGTGTATAATGTGATGCCCAAACCCTCTATTTATAGGATGATATAGGTAATACAAAGGGATGCCATGAACATGGTATTAACTATTGAGATCATGGGGAAAGATCATGGAGGAGGTTATGAAGGTGTGAGAGTTACAACCATAATAGTAAAAAGTAGTGGAGATAATGGAGAAGAGTAGTGAAAGTAACTTCTTTAGGAATTATAGACATCCAATATACAATATTATATTTTATAACAATTCCATAATAAAGGGATAAAATGTCTTGCTGATATAGTGATAAACCACATATATATGGGCTGAAAACATAGATAGTAGAGGAATTAATTGTTTATTTGAAGGTGGCACCCCTGATAATAAGCTCGATTGGGGTCCGACCTTCATTTGTGGTAACGATACTAAATTTTCCGATGGCAAAGGAAATACTGATACTGGTTTAGATTGGGGAGATGCACCAGATATTGATCATGCCAATCTACAAGTACAAAAGGATTTATCAGATTAGATGAATTGACTCAAAATTAGACTGTTAGTGAACAATGACATAAATAGGTCAAAAAATAAAGTCATAGTGTCACGATTCAAAAATTATAGGTTATGATGACACTTAACTTGACCCGCTAGGTAAGCCAATTAATAAAGGAAACAACCAATTAAACTTATCAAAAATTAAATTAGGATTTATCTGAACTTCTACAAATTTACTAAAGAAGGAATTAAAGGAAATCTTTTTTTTTTTTGGATTTTTGAAAATTGGGGGCCGGAACCGATGAGGTTTGCCTCCGTATCTCACATCCGGTGAGAACCAGACCCGCGTAGTTCGGTTAAAATAATTTTAAAAAAAATATTTTGAAAATTGTGATTTTATATACTAGCACCCTTCAAAATTTTATTTTATTTTATTTTTTAAGAAAAAAAAGGTATTTTATGAAAACTTGGAGGAAATTTTCTCTTTCTCCCTCCTCTGTTTAATCGATCTATCCTAAAGCCGGTCAACATTTCAGTTAAGCCTACCAAATAATGTTACATGTAGCATAGAAAAATGAACATGTTGGTCTGAAAAATTGGTACCTGTCCTAGACGTACCCGACCCTTGTGTCGAGTCACGTTAAATCCAATGCACATGATGCAAATAAAACGTAGCCTACTAGGGATATTCATTGCTTGTGGCTTGTTCTTCTAAGTTTTCAAATCCTAAAGGAGATGGTATCTAGACCTGGCTTACCCGGACGGACAACCCGAGCCGAGGAGCGTCAAGCGTCACCAGTAGTAGAACAACACTAACGGCTCTCCTGCCTAAACATGTGTGACTAAATCCTTCACCAGAAGCTGGTAGGCTAACTGGCTTTATCTCAAGATAGAAGCTTTGTGATGCTGGTAGGCAAACACAACATAATGCCTATCAGAAGACTCAGAAGGGTGAGAGAGAGGATACAATTTATATCACAGTTCAAATAAATATTAAAGCGATAAATAAGCGACAAATAGCACATTATCTCCCAAAAATAATATCCAAAACATGATAAAAGCCAAACAATAATCAATATACAAAGCTCAAATTCTTATTAATGTCCCCAGCAGAGTCGCCAGAGCTGCCACACCTCTTTTTTGCCACGCAACCTTATTACGAGGTTGAGTTAGAAGAATTTTTCCAATCAAAGTGACGTTTTGAAAAGGGATTATTTATTATTTGGAGTCGCCACTTGGAATTGAGTTTTGGTGTTCCAAGTCACCTTTTATTTGAATCCCCTTTCAAACGGAAGGTTTGACTCTTATTTCATGGTCTACGAAAACAGAAGACTGAGTAAGGAATTCTGTTGACCGAGGGGAAGGTGTAAGGCACCCCTCGAGTCCCGTGGNCTTGAATCCCTTAACAAAGGATGGTTTGACTCTTAATTTATGGTCTACGAAAACAGAAGACTGAGTAAGGAATTCTGTTGACCGAGGGGAAGGTGTAAGGCACCCCTCGAGTCCCGTGGTTCTAGCACGGTCGCTTTATTGACTCATGTAAGGCTTAAATCATTTTTTTAGCTATTTTTGTATTTTATTGATCATGACTTATTTATTACTGCTTAATTAATTATTATATTTTATTAATTGTGTTTACCAAGATGTGGAATGCACACAAGATACTTCTTTGAAATTAAATGTTAAACCAAGGTACGGAATATACACATGGTTATAACATAATTATTTTAAATCTAAAAGCATCGAGACGTAGAATGCGCACATGATCCTTTTATTATTTAAGCATATCAACCCGAGGTTCGGGTATGAACACATGGGCTAATATATAAAGTGCGTCTAAAGATTTTCCAACGTATTTATGAATTAACTTAATTTATGAATTGAATATAAGGCCATAAGTTATGGACCAGTTGCAACGAATAAACTTATCTTTTTAATTTGCTATAACTAGCGCTAATTAACAGTAAAGGAAAAGATTGATAATGGAGTGAAAACTAACTATTTAAAGGATTGTAAAATTATTAAAAGTCAACTAAAACAAAGTTTGAAATTAGTTTGGCCAAAAGATAAAACTAGCGCTAGGTACTAACTCAAGTTGATTGAGTTATTTTGATAATATGTAAAATAATTTTATGACACCAAATCCTACAACCCAAATGCGTTACTTTTACCATTATTTGGACTCAAACCCATTTGGTCCTAATTAAACTCGACCACCCAATTAATTCATAGTAAAAACTTTAGATGTAAAGGTATCGAGACACGAAATGCGCACATGATCTTTTTATTTAATCGTATCAATTCAAGGTTCGGGTATGAACACATGAGCTAATATTTAGATTACAACTAAAGTTTTTCTAGTATTTTAAAGTTATTTATCTAAACTAATTTGAGATTCTGATGAGGTCATGATTTATGGAGTAAGGATTGAGGAAAGAGTGTAAGATTACCACTTAAAGATCATTTACAAGGCTAATTATATTACTAACTTGTGAAAATTATTTACAACTACCAAATTATTATCATTCTATATCTTGAAATTATAATAACATCAATTAGTTATAAGAAATGGGCTAATTATACTCCTAAAATAAAATAAGCAATTTATTGCTAAAAAAGTAGGCAAATCTTTTATTATCACATTTTTGGTAGTACATTTGAAAATCTACAAAGACATGAAAGTTGCTCAACTCATTTGTTGTTATTTTTGTAATTATAAAAATGGTACATTTTGGTTTGTTTATTTATTAATTTTTTGTTTTTGAGTTTTCTTTTGTTTCTTTTTTGGAAAAGAAAATTATATACACATTATTATATTTATTTAGAGATTATTATGTTTCTTATTGTAATGTTAATTTTTCATATTATTCAATTTGCAAATATTTAGTTCACTCTAGTTCGGAAAAGAAATACTCAAAACAAATCAAAGATACGAAAATAGAAATAAAAGATGAAGCCAAATTAATCAGAACCAACAAAACTATCTTTCATGTTGATGATGAAAATTTAAATATTACCTTCTTTGTGAAGCTTTTTACAATAAAATCACAGCCACAATATACTGATTTCCAAAGCTAGCAATGCTAACTTTTCTAGAACTTCAAACTCGGAACCGCGAACAAAATCTCAATCTTTGAACTCACTTTCTTATTTGCACAAATTTTTCTCTTTGTTTTTTCTTCCATTGCCTCCCCGGCTTCTTTTTCTTTTCTTAACTTTTTTCCTCCTTCTCTTTTTGGTTCTTTTCTTTTTTGTTGTTCTGACTTCCGTCATTTTTTTTTTGTTTTTTTTTTTGTTCCTTCTTTTCTCTTTCTTTTTCCTTTTCTGTCTCCTTCCGTCACTCTTTTAGTTTTTTTTTCTTTTTTTTTTATAAATATTATTTTGATGGTTACATGATAAGGTGCAAAGAAGTTGATTTACATGGGGATGAAGTGAGAAAATATGTGAGGATGTGAGCTAGAGGTGAGAGAGTGGGAGTCATGGGGTAGTTGTGTTATTTTTTATTTTATATATATATGTATACTAACCAACTTATTTTTAGACTTAAAAAGAAACTATATAAATAAAAAAAACTCACTATTTACACTAAAGTTTAAATTATACTGAAAAAAAGATACTACTATAACTTAAATTTAAATTAGAAGAAATCAAGTAATTATATATATATATATATATATATATATATATATTATTCTATTTAAACATAGGAACAAATCTTATATTCTAAGAATGTGAATATTTTTTGTAGTTTTTAATTTTCTTAAATAAAACCTATTAAGAGTAAGATAGAAATTCAAAATATTAAGATTAGACCTAAAAGAAATATTTACACCAAAATAGTATAGAATTTGGGTGTTGTCGAAATTTAGTTGTTCACAGTTAAGACAAAATAAATTACTTTTCTAACTATTTTTTTTTAATTTTAAATTTTAAATTAATTAGTTAAGCTACTTGAATTAATAAATATAGATATCGTATAATTATCAATAACAAACGAAAATACAAAAAATATTCTGCTTATTCAAATTGGCGTAGTATATATACTTATAAAAATAATTAGAATTATTATGAAAAAAGTCGTACATATACACATAACTAAAATCATAATAAACAAAGTCATAAATGAAGAATACTAAAAAATAAATAAATCATATGATATCACAAAAATACATATACTAATTATATTTCTCATGTAGGAAAATTTACTTAATAAATAGAACTCATAATTTCATAATGAAAATACAAAAATCTATCTATATAGAATAGGAGAAGTAAAAACACTACAGTAAGACAAGTGTCTCAACTACAAAAAGTCAAGTGGCATTGTTAAGAACAAATAAATTACTTTTCTAACAATTTTTTTTTTTTTTTGAATTTTCAATTTTTAAATTAATTGGTTAAGCTACTGAATTGATAAATATAGATATCGTATAATTATCAATAAAAAGGGAAAATACAAAAAATATTTTGCTTATTCAAATTGGGCGTAGTTTATTATGATTTTAGTTATGTGTATATGTACGACTTTTTTCATAATAATTCTAATTATT
>ML408367.1:7927-23032 GCA_005239525.1 Nicotiana knightiana | reverse complement strand
GTTTGGACTTAGGAAATTTGCAGCAAATAGCTGCTGGTGTGAATCTTCTAGTGTGGCCGCACCAGTGGATGGGGAGCCACAGGTGCGAAGGAACTTATGTAGGTGCGAAAAGAGGCTGGGCAGGAGGAATCCGCAGGTCCGAAGCATGGGCCGCACCTGCGAAGCCGCAGGTGCGGAAAAGGGATCGCAGGTGCGAGAATTGGACTGTTAGTGGGATTTTGCATGTGCGGGTCCACAAGTGCAAGGAATTGTCCGCAGGTGCGGATTAACTGGGCAGAACAATATAAAAAGGTGCCTCCGCGAATATTTTGTCATTTCTTCTATTTTTGCATGCGGGTTAAGCTTGTTTGAGGGCGAATTGAAGGGGGAATTCAAAGGTCTTCAGTGGAGGTAAGTTCTAGGATTATAAAACTCGTTTCTATGCTATTTTGTATGGATTAGGCTTGTAATTTGAAGAATTAAAGTGGAAAAAGTTGGGAAAAATTGGGAGGAAATTTGGAAATTCTTTTGGTGATTTGAGTGGGCAATTATGGTCCGATTGTGGAGTTTTTGGTATGTATAGAATCATGGGAGGATGAGGATTCTAGTGATGTAAATTTTATTGAATTCCAAGACATGGGCCCAGGGCTCGGATTTGACCGAATTTCGAGAATTGTGTTAAAATTTATATCTTTCGATTTGGTTTTGTTCCGTTAGCGTATATTGATGATGTTAATCTGATTTTGGTTAGATTCGGAGCATTTCAGAGCCAATTCAAGGGGAAAGCGCATCGCGGAGTAGCTTTTGGGCTGTTTCGAGGTAAGTAACGGTTGTAACTCTAAACCAGAGGGTATGACACCCCGTTATTTGATATTGTGTTGATAAATGAGGTGACGCACATGCTAGGTGACGATCGTAGGGGCGTGCACCGATAGGGATTGTGACTTGATTCGTCCCGTAGCGACTATTAAGCCGTGTATTCAATTTGAAACCTTACAACATCCTGTCTTTCAGAAGTTTATACATGTTTATGGGATGTGAGATATGTTCGGGGCCTTGTGCCGATCTGTTTAGACCCTCAGGGGTATTTTTCCATGTTTGGGGCCTTGTGTCGACCTGTTTAGACCATCAGGGGTACTTTTACACTATTCTACCACTATCCTGATAGAAAAGTTGTGAACTCAGTTATGTTTCCTACTTGTTGTTATTGTTACTATTATCACACTTCTTTGAAAACTCTAAAAAGTATTTTGGGTTGAGTCCCGTGAGTTGAGATAAATTGCCCAAGTGGCTTGTGAGAGTGACTGAGTCAGGCCGAGAGCCGAGTATGTGAGGATAGCTATGGATCGGGCTGCACACCGCAACAGTATATGTGTGTTAGGCCGAGCGCCGAGTATGTGAGGATAGTTAGGGGACAGGCTGCACGCCGCAACAATATATATGTTATATATTATATGCCGGGTTGCACGCCGCAACACTATAGATTATATGTTATATATGGATCGGGTTGCACGCTGCAACAGTATACATATTGGATAGGGCTGCATGCCACAACAGATATTGCACTTGGGCTGAAGGAGCCCCTCCAGTAGTCTGTACACCCCAGTGAGCGCAGTCGACTATTATATGGATCGGACTGCATGCTGCAACAATATATGTTATATATGTGGATCGGACTGCACACCGTAGCAGTACAAATATATATATATATGTAAATGTAGTGGGGCGGGCTGCCCGCCGCAGCAGTTGTGTGTGTTCATGGTACTTATTGAGTACGAGTGTTAAGTGAGAGCGTGAGATACCGCTAGTGCAGTCACGAGTGACTGAGAGGCTTGCCGGAGAGGCTTTATTGTGAGTGATACTGTGCCCGAGGGGCTTATATTTTATGAAAAAGATGTTTTCACTCTTCTTTACACTGAGCCTCTAATAATAAATGTTGGACAAATGTTTTCATACGAGATTTTTAAATGGAAACCAGAGTTTTATGAGATATTCACAATTGTAGATCCCTGACTTGATTTATTCATTCCACTGTTAATCTTTATATGGATTTACATGATTTAAATTGCTCATCACTACACTCAAGTTTTTAGTTACCTTGATTACTTACTGAGTTGGCGCACTCACGTTACTCCCTGCACCTCTGTGTGCTGATCCAGGTACCGAACCATCTCACTAGTTAATTTCTGAATGAGCTTGGAGTTGTTCGAGGATTGAGGTAGCTGCTCAGTGTCCCCAGCTCACCTCTTTTACTTCCCTCATATCATAATTTCTTTTGGACTCTTGTACCTCATACTTTTGTTGTAGCAAGTCACTATGTTGTACATTATATTTTCAGTCTTAGATGCTCATGACAGTTGACTCCAGGTTTTGGGGAAGTGGGTATTTTGTTTCATCTCAGACTGCTATTTTAAAATCTGCAGATTTTGGGAAATTATGATATATATATATATATTGATAGTCTGAAACGGTTGGCTAGCCTAGTTCCATGATAGGCGCCATCACAACCGGCTTAGGATTTGGGGCCGTGAGAAGTTGCTATCAGAGCCTAGGTTCATAGGGCTCAACGGTCATGAGCAGATTTAGTAGAGTCTTGCGGGTCGGTACAGAGACATCTGTACTTATCTTTGATAGGCTACAGAACCCTTAGGAACTATCTCATTTTTCTTGAGTTTTTTCGTGACATTTGATTGATTCTGGAAATCTAAACTTTTGTTGTTTCATTCTCTCATAGATGGTGAGGACTCACACTACCGATCAGGCAATCACCCATCAACTAGATCAGCGAGGGGTCGAGGCCGAGGTCGAGGCCGTGGTAGAGGTAGGAGCCAGCCCGTGCGGCAGCTAGGGCAGTATCAATTGATCCCCCTTCTATCCAGGATCAGGTTCCCGCCGCAGATTCTCCAGCGGGACAGGCTCAAGTACCGGCAGTGCCTATAATTATTTCGGGTCTTCAGGAGACCTTGGCTCAGATCTTGACGGTGTGTACCACCCTTGCTCAGGCAGCTGCCACTACTTCTCAGGATGGGGGAGGTAGTCAGACTCCAGTTTCCCGGATACCTGAGCAGGCTACTTAGGGCCAGCAGACACCTGGGGCGGTTCCAGCCCAGTCGGTTGCTCCAGTTCAGGACTTCGTGGTCCCTGCTATGCCAGATGAGGAGCAGCGTAGGATGGAGAGGTTTAGTAGACTACAGTCTCGACATTTAGTGTTGCTGAGGGCGAGGATGCCCAGGGTTTTCAAGATAAGTTCCAGAGGATGCTGCGTACTGCTGGGATTTTGGAGACTAGTGGGGTCTCATTTGCTACTTTTCAGTTTTCTGGTGTTGCTTTCACTTGGTTGGAGTCTTTGGAGAGGCGTAGGCCTATTGGTTCAGCACCCCTTACCTGGCAGCAGCTCTCCACTATCTTCTTGGAGAAATATGTACCCCAGTCTCACAGGGAGGAGCAACGCAGGCATTTTGAGCAGTTGCGTTAGGGGGAGCTATCAGTGACGCTGTATGAGATGCGGTTTTTGGAGTTGGCTCTTCATGCCACCCAGTTTGTCCCTAATGATAGAGAGAGTATTAGGAGATTTGTGGATGGCCTCACTTATCAGCTCCGCCTTTTCATGACCCGGGAGAGAGTATCAGATGCTACATTCAAGCAGGTTGTTGATATTGCTCGAGATATTGAGTTGGTTCGCCGCTAGGAGCGGGTAGTGAGGGAGTCCAAGAGGCCTCGTGGATCGGGTGGTTCTAGTGGTGCTCCTTCCAGGGGGCAGTTCAGCATGGCAGGGGCCGTTCATTCAAGCCTCTTCGGTCAGGCCGCCCAGCCTATAGGGGTGCATCTTTGGGGCATGGTCCCCGCAATTTTCAGTCCGGCCATTCTTCATTCGGTGCCCTTCCAGCCCAGAGTGCAGCTGGAGCACCATCAATTGCGGGTACCATTCTCCTAGTGTCCATTCTGGTGTCAGGGGTTCATTTCAGTCCCAGACTCTAGCTCTAGGGAGCTGTTATGAGTGTAGAGAGTTCGGGCATATGAGGATGCAGTGTCCTCATCTTCTTGGAGGTCCATCTCAGCTGAGGAGCCATCCTTCGACTTCAGCTCCAGTTACTTCACCACCTACCCAGGCAACCAGGGGTGGTAGTCAGTCAGCTAGAGGCCGCCCTAGAGGGGGAGGTTGAGCAGGTGGAGGTCAGGCCCGTATGTATGCCTTTCCAGCTAGGCCTGATGCTATGGCCTCCGATGCAGTGATCGCAAGTATTGTCTCAGCCTGTTTCCGAGATGCTTTGGCTTTATTTGACCCTGGTTCTACATATTCCTATGTTTCTTCATATTTTGCCCATTTTTTGGATATGCATGATGAGTCTTTAGTTACATCTATTCATGTGTCAACTCCGGTTGGCGATATTGTTGTTGTTGACCGTGTGTATCGATCGTGTGTGATATCTATTGGGGAATGGAGACCCGAGTGGACCTACTGTTACTCAACATGGTCAATTTTGATGTGATATTGGGCATGGACTGGTTATCTCCGTGTCATTCCGTTCTTGATTGTCACGCTAAGAGCGTGACCTTAGCTATGCCCGGATGTCCGAGGGTTGAGTGGAGAGGTTCTTCTGATTATGTGCCTAGCAGGGTGACTTCCTACCTGAAGGATCAGCGTATGGTTGAGAAGGGGTGTTTATCGTATCTGGCTTTTGTGAGGGATGTTAGTGGTGAGACTCCCGCTATTGATTCGGTCCCTGACTTTTTGGACATGTTTCTTGCAGACCTGCTAGGCATGCCACCTGACAGGGACATTGATGTTGGTATTGACCTAGTGCTAGGCACTCAGCCTATTTCTATTCCACCTTATCGTATGACACCAGCGGAGCTAAAGGAATTAAAGGAGCAGCTTCAGGAACTCCTAGATAAGGGGTTCATTCAGCCTAGTGTGTCACCTTGAGGTGCACCAATGTTGTTTGTAAAGAAGAATGATGGTTCTATGCGTATGTATATTGATTACCGACAGCAGAACAGAGTTACGATGAAGAACCGGTATCCCTTGCCTCGTATAGATGACTTGTTTGATCAATTGCAGGGTGCCAGGGTATTTTCTAACATTGACTTACATTCCGGCTATTATCAGTTGAAGATTTGGTGGCAAGACATCCCAAAGACTGCTTTCAGGACTAGATATGGTCATTATGAGTTTCTGATTATGTCATTCAGGCTGACCAATGCCCCATCAGCCTTTATGCACTCGATGCACAGTGTATTTTGGCGTTATCTGGGTTCTTTCTTCATCGAGTTCATTGACGATATCTTGGTGTATTCCCGATCTCGGGAGGATCATGAGCAACATTTGAGAGTTGTGCTTCAGACCTTGAGAGAGAAGAGATTGTATGCAAAATTTTTGAAGTGTGAGTTCTTGCTTGATTCAGTAGCATTCTTGGGGCACGTGGTGTCCAGCGAGGGTATTTAGGTTGATCCGAAGAAGGTAGAAGCGGTGCAGAGTTGGCCTAAACTGTCATCAGCTACTGAGATCTGCAGTTTCCTTGGTTTTGCAGGGTACTATCGCCGTTTCGCCGATGGATTTTTATCTATTACAGCACCTATGACTAGACTGTCCCAGATTGGTGCTCAATTCAGGTGGACTGAGGAGTGTGAGGAGAGCTTTTAGAAGCTCAATTCAGCTTTTGACTACAGCTCTGGTATTGATTTTGCCTACGGGTTCAGGTTCTTATATAGTTTACTGTGATGCCTCGAGAGTTGGCCTTGGAGCGGTTTTGATGCAGGACGGTAGGGTGATTGCCTACGCGTCCAGATTGTTGAAGGTTCACGAGAAGAATTATCCAGTGCACGATCTTGAGCTAGCAGCTATTGTCCACGCCTTGAAGATTTGGCATCACATTTTGTATGCAGTGCATTGTGAGATTTTCACTGATCACTGTAGTTTGCAGTATCTGCTTAAGCAAAGGATCTGAATTTTCGTCAGAGGAGGTGGTTGGAGCTTCTCAAGGATTATGACCTCACTATCTTCTATCATCTGGGGAAGGCCAATGTAGTTGTCGGTGCCCTGAGTCGTAGAGCAAAGAGTTTGGGTAGTTTAGCCTACCTTCCAGTAGCAGAGCGACCTTTAGCACTTAATGTTCAGGCTTTAGCAGGTCAGTTTGTGAGATTGGATCTATTAGAGCCTCCGTGGGTATTGGCTTATGTAGCCTCCATGTTTTCTCTTTATGATCAGATCAGAGCACGCCAGTATGATGATCCACATTTGCTTGTTCTTCATGACAGGGTCTATCGCGGTGATGCCAGGGATGTGGTTATTGATGATGATGGGGTCATGAGAATGCCGGGCCGGATTTGCGTGCCCAATGTGGATAGGCTTCGAGATTTGATTCTAGCTGAGGCCCATAGTTCGCGGTATTCAATCCATCCGGGTGCCGCAAAGATGTATCCGGATCTGAGACAACATTATTGGTGGAGGCGAATGAAGAGAGATATTGTTGAGTTTGTGGCTCGGTGTCTCAACTGTCAGCAGGTCAAGTATGAGCACCAGAGACCAGGTGGATTACTTCAGAGAATTGATATTCCAGAGTGGAAGTGGGAGCAAATCACCATGGACTTCGTAGTTGGACTCCCACAGACTTCAAGGAGGTTTGATGCTAATGGGTTATTGGGAATCGGCTGAACAAGTCCGCACACTTCATTCCTATTGGTACTACTTATTCTTCGGAGTGGTTAGCTGAGATTTATATCAGGGAGATTGTCCGATTGCATGGGGCTCCAGTTTCTATCATTTTTGACAGATGTACTCTGTTCACATCTCATTTCTGGAGAGCCGTACAGAGAGAGTTGGGTACTCTGGTCAAGTTGAGCACAACGTTTCATCCTCAAACCGACGGGCAGTCGGAGCGTACTATTCAGATTTTGGAGGATATGTTGCGTGCATGTGTCGTTGAATTTGGGGGGTTCATGGGAGCAGTTTCTGCCACTCGCAGAGTTTGCATATAATAATAGTTATCAGTCGAGTATCCAGATGGCTCCAGATGAGGCTTTATATGGTAGGAGGTGCAGATCTCCGGTTGGTTGGTTTGAGTCGGGCGAGGCTAGGCTATTGGGCACAGACTTGGTTCAGGATGCGTTGGGTAAGGTGAAATTGATTCAGGAGCGGCTTCGCACGGCGCAGTCTAGGCAGAAGAGATATGCAGACCGGAAGGTCCGAGATGTGTCTTTCATGGTTGGGGAGAAGGTTCTGTTGAAGGTGTCACCCATGAAGGGTTTTATGAGGTTCAGGAAGAGGGGAAAGTTGGGTCCCCGGTTCATTGGCCCATGTTTCGATGCTCCGGAAGTATGTTGGTGACCCGTCTCATGTTTTGGACTTTATCACGGTTCAGCTCGAGGGTGATATGTCATATGAAGTAGAGCCATTGGCTATTTTGGGTCATCAGGTTAGAAAGCTGAGGTCTAAGGTTATAACTTCAGTGAAGGTTCAGTGGAGAGGACAGCCGGCGAGGATGCCACCTGGGAGACCGAGCGGGAGATGCGGGACAAATATCCTCACTTATTCGAGACTCCAGGTATGTTTCTAGACCGGTTCGAGGACGAACGTTTGTTTAAGAAGGGGAGGATGTAACGACCTGGCCGGTCGTTTTGTCAGATTAGCCCCGTTTCCCCCATTTCTACAGTATCATATATTTCTTAGCTTGTTAATGTTGCATTGGGTCGGTTGGTTTGGGTTCGTAGTGGTCATGGTGAGAACAGAGGCACTTAGCCTCTTAAAGTAGCTTAATAGTTGAAAAGTCAAACTGGGAATTGACTTATTGGTAAACGACCTCAAAATGCAGATTTTATGGCTCGGATAGCTTCCTTAGGTGCTTTGGGACTTAGGAGTGTGTTCGGAATGAAGTTTTGATGTCCGGTGTAGAATTAGGCTTGATATGGTAAAGGTTAGTTTTTGGCGATTTTCGGTCAGCAGTGGAAAATAGCCTATAGGGGTCGGAATCAAATTTCGACAGTTGGAGCAGGTTCGTAATGTCATTTTGGGTATGCGTGCAAATTTTCAGGTCAATCGGATGTGTTTTGGTTGGTTTTAGCATCATTGGCGAAATTCTGGTCAATCGGTGTTTTTGTGTTATTTTTGGTGTTTCGAAGGCTCGACTATGTTTGAATGATGCTATGGGGTGTGTTGCTATGTTTGGTTGGGGACAAGAGGGGCTCGGGATTAATTTTGGATGGTTAGCGAAGGTTTGGACTTAGGAAATTTGCAGCAAATAGCTGCTGGTGTGAATCTTCTGGTGTGGCCGCACCTGCGGATGGGTGTCGCAGGTGCGATGCCGTAGGTGCGGAAAAGGGATAGCAGGTGCGAGAATTGGACTGTTAGTGGGATTTCGCAGGTGCGAACCTGGGACCGCAGGTGTGGTTCCGCAGGTGCGAGGAATTGTCCGCAGTTGTGGATTAACTGCGCAGAACAATATAAAAGGTGCCTCCACAAATATTTTGTCATTTCTTCCATTTTTGCATGCGGGTTAAGCTTGTTTGTGGGCAAATTGAAGGGGCAATTCGAAGTTCTTCAATGGAGGTAAATTCCAGGATTATAAAACTCGTTTCTACGCTATTTTGTACGGATTAGGCTTGTAATTTGAAGAATTAATGTGGAAAAAGTAGGGAAAATGGGGAGGAAATTTGGGAATTCTTTTGGTAATTTGAGTGGGCAATTATGGTCCGATTATGAAGTTTTTGGTATGTATAGAGTCGTGGGAGGATGAGGATCCTAGTGATGTAAATTGTATTGAATTCCGAGACGTGGGCCCGGGGCTCGGATTTGGCCGAATTTCGAGAATTGTGTTAAAATTTATATGCTTCGATTTGGTTTTGTTCTATTAGCGTATAATGATGATGTTAATTTGATTTTGGTTAGATTCGGAGAATTTGGGAGCCAATTGGAGGGGCAAGTGCATCGCGGAGTAGCTTTTGGGCTGTTTCGAGGTAAGTAACGATTGTAAATCTAAATTCGAGGGTATGACACCTCGTTATTTAATATTGTGTTGATAAATGAGGTGACATACATTCTAGGTCACGAGCGTGGGGGCGTGAACCGATAGGGATTGTGACTTGGTCCGTCCCGTAGCGACTATTAAGCCGCGTATTCGATTTGAAACCTTACGACATCCTGTCTTTCAGAAGTTTATACTTGTTTATGGGTTGTGAGCTATGTTTGTGGCCTTGTACCGATCTCTTTAGACCCTCAGGGGTATTTTTCCATGTTTAGGGCCTTGTGTCGACCTGTTTAGACCATCAGGGGTACTTTTACACTATTCTACAACTATCCTGATAGAAAAGTTGTGAACTCAGTTATGTTTCCTACTTGTTGTTATTGTTACTATTTCCTACTTGATTACTTACTGAGTTGGCGTATTCACGTTACTCCCTGCACCTCTGTGAGCAGATTCAGGTACCAGACCATCTCACTAGTTGATTTCCGGACGAGCTTGGAGTTGTTAGAGGATTGAGGTAGCTGCTCAGCGTCCCCAGCTCACCTCCTTTCCTTCCCTCAGATCATAGTTTCTTTTGGACTCTTGTACCTCAGACTTTTGTTGTACATTATATATTCTGTCGTAGATGCTCATGAAAATTGACTCCAGGTTTTGGGGAAGTGTATATTTTGTTTCATCTCAGAATGCTATTTTAAAATCTGTTAATTTTGGGAAATTATGATATATATATTGATAGTCTGAAATGGTTGGCTAGCCTAGTTCCATGATAGGCGCCATCACGGCCGGCTTAGGATTTGGGGTCGTGACACTACTGTCAGTAGATATACGAAATGTCCCAAGCTCTCTGCCTTTGGGCTCAACGCATCGGCCACCACATTGGCCTTCATGGGATGATATAGAATAGTGATATCGTAGTCCTTAAGCAACTCTAATCATCTTCTCTACCGCAATTTATGACCCTTCTGTTTGAATAGATGTTGTAGACTCATGTGGTTGGTATAGACCTCACAAGAGACACCATCCAAATAGTGCCGCCAAAGCATCAATGCATGAACAATAGCTGCAATCCGAGTTGTGGATGGGATAAATCTCTTCATGGGTCTTCAACTGCACAGACGTGTAGGCAATCACACTACCGTCTTGCATCGCTATTGATAGCCAATGTTCCCTTATATTTTCCATATATATATATATATATATATATATATATATATATATANTTATATATATATATATATATATATATATATATATATATATATATATATACCTTCAAAATAGTCATATGCATTTTATCTACAAGAATATACAAGATTTTTCATAATTTTCTATAATTTTTAAAGTCAATTTATCTATGCATTCTATTATATATAAATATCTAATAATTATCCTCCAAATTATTTTTGTGATGATGTAATCATCTAAAACATATCATTTATACCCCTACAAGGTTTTATAAAACTTTAGTGCATTTGTTATAATTGCATTTGCATTTTTAAGGCTAAAATTGCACATTTTGCAATAATAGCGCATGCATGCTTAATTACATTATTTATGCAAAAAATAACTTTTTATATTTTTATAGTGTTAAATAATTGTTTTTGATCATTTTTATGCTCAAATAATATTTTTGTTAGTTATTTATTATTTTTATAAATTATTTATTTATTAAATTGGGTATTTACAATCTGACCCCCAATTTTCAATTAAATCTAGACCGAAACACTACCCAAACCAGCATAATCACCTAAGCCCAATATCCCTAGCTCAATTTTCGTTACCCACTTAATATACCGACCCAACCCCTGCCTAAAATCCCCTCAATCCCGTTCGTAACGGGATTCTTTTCCCCATTCATCTAACGACCCGGGCGGTCGTTCTGAGCATTTTAGCCCGTTTTCCCTATTTATGCTTTATCATATGTTACTTAGCCTATTTATATTGTGTTGGGTCGGTTGGTTCGGGTTCAAAGTGGTCGTGGTGAGAACTGAGACACTTAGTCTCTTATATTGCCTTAATAGTTGGAAAAGTCAACTGGGAGTTGACGTATTAGTGAATGACCTCGGAATGTATATTTTATGGATCAGATAGCTTCGTTAGGTGATTTGGGACTTCAGAATGTGGTTTTGATGTCCAGTGTAGATTTAGGCTTGAATTGGCGAACTTGAGTTTTTGGCGATTTCCAGTCGGCACTGAAAAATTAGCTATCGGGGTCGGACTAGAATTCTTGAAGTTGGAACAGGTTCATAGTGTTATTTAGGATCTGTGGGCAAAATTTAAGGTCAATCGGACGTGTTTTAGATGGTTTCGGCATCTTTGGTAAAATTTAGAAGTTTCAAAGTTCATAGAATTGAATCCGAGGTGAATTTTGTGTTTTTGTGTTGTTTTTGGTGTTTCGAAGGCTTGACTAAGTTTGAATGGTGTTATGGAGTGTATTTTCATGCTTGGTTGAGGTCCCGAGGGCCTCAGGTGTGTTTCGGGAGGTTAACGGTCCTAGTTTGGATGTTGGTAAGTTGCAGAATTTCTGCTGGTGTTTCATCTGGTTTTTTCTTCTACGTGATCGCAGGGGTTAGTACGCGATCGTGTAGTCTTAACAGGGGTGGGTCGAGGTTGTTCTATGCGATCGCAGTAAATGGGTCGCGATCGCGGTCACGTGGAAAGTGATTCTTCGCGAACGCATGGCCAGTGCCGCGTTCGCGTAGGGTATTCGAGCTGCAGTGGAGTAAAGGCTTTTTTCTCTACGCGGTCACGTGAGTTGGGTTGCGATCACGTAGGGTCGTGTGTTTGTTAAATGCGAACGCGAAGGGGGGACCTGCGATCGCGTAAGGTTATATGTGGGGCTTGGGCAGTGTGCTTTAAAAAGCCATATCAACGAGTTTTAGCCCATTTTTCACCATAGTTGGACGAAATTGGAGCTTTTGAGAGAGAATAAAGAGGGAATCAAAGAGGGAAACACTTGGAGGTAATTTTTTTGACTTCATAACTCGATTCTATGTTGTTTTCTATGTAATTAAAACTGAAATTAGTTGGATTTAAACCCATAATTTGGGGAAATTAGGGCATGAGAAATTTGGGACTTTAATTGAGTAATTGAAGGGGCTATTGTGGTCCAATTTTCATGTTCTTGGTATGTATACACTCGGGAAAGGATGAGTATTATTTTGATGTAATTTTTATAGAATTCTAAGACATGGGCCCGGGGCTCGGGTTTGACCAATTTCGGGAATTTTTGTTAAAATTGATAATTTTCGAGTGGGCCTTGTTCATTTAGCGTATATTGATTATATTAATCTGGTTTTGGTTAGATTCGGAGCAATCAGGAGCCGATTCGAGAGGCAAGAGCATCGAGGATTAGTATTTGGGCCGGTTTGAGGTAAGTAAAGACTATAAATCTTGTCCTGAGGGCATGAAACCCCGGACTTCGTATTTTCTCACTATTTTTGGAGTGGCGCACATGCCGGATGACGAGTGTGTGGGGTGCACTGATTTTGGATTTGGATAGGTCCTTCCCGCGACAACTATTGAGTTGTGTATTTGCTTTAAATCATATGTTAAATCGTGTTTTAACACTATTGTTATATTTGGGTTGTAAGCCATGTTTGGGGCCTTGTGCCGACTTGTTTAGACCCCTTGGGGGATTTTACTGCTACTTCCTCACTATGCTGACTTATGATTTACACTCAGTCTTATTATGTTTAACTGAAATCGAAACTTAGCCTTATTTACATTATTCTGAGATATAAAATGATGTTTTGGGTCGAATACCCCGTTTTACTGATAGCCCGAGTGACTTTTTGAGAGTTTCTAACTGAGTGAGGCCGAGGGCCTGATTGTGAGGATATGATATTCCACGAGGTGGCTTGATATTAGCTCTTGGGCTGTAGGAGCCCCTTCCGGAGTCTGTACACACCCCAAGTGAGTGCAGGTACGTAGTGAGTGCGAGTGTCGAGTGCCAAGTTCGAGTGACGAGTGATTGGGAGGCATGAGTGACTGTGAGGTTGCTCGAGGGGCTGATACTGAGTGATCGCGAGGCATGCTGAGCGACTGATTATGAGTGATGATTTACCCGGGGTTGGTTTTTGATACACGTTTTGGCCCTAGTGGCTATTTATCATTTATTTTATTTTACACTAAACTCATTGGGTATTTTTCTGAAATGGTTGGAAATCACATTTTTCAAAGGATTTTTTCTGAAATTCGCTTTTAAAGAATCTTGATTTAATGTATACACTGTGGGAAAGAAAGGTCGTGCTTACTGTGAATTGATGATTTGATCCTATGTGTTTCTTACTTCTTAGACCCGATTTATTGTCATTACTAGTGAGTTGGCGTACGCATATTACTCCCTGCACCCTTGTGTGTAGATGCAGGTGTTGGTACCGAGCGCTAGTTTTCTTCCCTCTTGTGGAGCCGGAGTTGGGACTTCGAGGTAGCTGTTCAGCGACCACAACATCTCATTTCCTATTTCTTGTTTTGTATTTAGTTCCTCATTACGAGTCTTGATGAATTATGACAGTAGGGTTATTTTGTAGTACTCGTAGATGCTCATGACGGTTGGCTCCAGGTTTTGGGGTACTGTATAAACTGTTTTATTCATTTTGTTGATGTGAACTTCTTAAGCGAAAGATTTTTGTGATATATCAAAATCGTTTTGGAAATTATGAAAATATTATATCAGTATGTGATTGTTGGCTAGCCTAGTTCCATGCTAGGCGCCATCACGGCCGATTTAGGATTTGGGTTCGTGACAAGTTGGTATCAGAGCCTAGGTTACATAGGACTCAACGGTCATGAGCAGACTTAGTAGAGTCTTGCGGATCGATGCAGAGACGTTTGTACTTATCTTCGAGAGGATGAAGAACCCTTAGGAAAATATAATTTTTCTTGAATTCTGTCGTGCCATTTTGTTGATTCTAGAAATCTAAACTTTCGTTGTTTCATTCTCTCATAGATGATGAGGACACGCGCTACCGATTAGGGTGACCAGACACCAGCTAGACCAACAAGAGGTCGAGGCCGTGGTAGAGGTAGGGAACTAGCCCGTGCAGCAGCCGGGGCACTACCAGAGGGTCCACCTACCATTCAGGATCAGGTTCCCGCCGCGGATATTCCAGCAGGATAGGCTCAGGCACCGGCAATGCCCATTGTTATTTCGAGTATTCAGGAGACCCTGGCTCAGATCTTGACAATATTTACTAGCCTTCCCCAAGTGGTTGATGCATCTAATGCTGCTACTTCTCAAGTCGAGGTAGGCACTCAGACTCCAATGGCCCGGACACTTGAGTAGGTCACTCAGGGCCTTCAGACACCGGGGGCGGTTCCATCCTAGTCGGTTGCTCCAGTTCTAACTTCGTGATTCTAGCTATGCCAGATGATGAGTAGTGTAGGCTGGAGAGATTTAGTAAGCTTCAACCTCCGACATTCAGTGGTGCTGAGGGCGAGGATGCCCAGGGTTTCTGGATAAGTGTTAGACAATTCTTCGTACTGCTGGGATTTTGGAGACCAGTGGGGTCTCGTTTGTTACCTTTCAGTTTTCTGGGGCTGCTTTTACTTGGTGGGAGTCCATCGAGAGGCGTAGGCCTGTTGGTGCAGCACCCCTCACCTGGCAACAGTTCTCCACTATCTTCTTGGAGAAATATGTACCCCAGTCTCACAAGGAGGAGCAACGCATGAAGTTTGAACAACTGCGTCAGGGGGAGCTATCAGAGATGCAGTATGAGATGCGGTTTTCAGAGTTGGCTCGTCATGCCACCGAGTTGGTCCCTACTGATAGGGAGAATATTAGGAGGTTCGTGGATGACCTCATGTTGGTCCCAAACCGCACACACAAGTATACGTGGTCGTAGCAAGTAATATAATATTAAATTGAATGTCGAACCCACGGGGACTTGTATAAACTACTTATTGAATCACTCTAATTGCTATTTAATCGAGCCAAAACAAAATCCAAGAATATAACTAATTTATTCTATGATTATATAAACTAATTATCCAGTAACGAGAATATTTTTGTGTATTCAATAGAGACAAATATTCCAGGGTTGTGATCAATTCACCATTCATATTGCATTCTAATTAACTCTCCCTTTCATATAATTCACTCATGGTTGCTAATTAATCGATAATTGCTCTCGTAGCCTTCTCCCGAAGTACTACTCGCCTATTC
>MDKJ01279068.1:0-19417 GCA_005239525.1 Nicotiana knightiana | reverse complement strand
GGAATATTTACACTAAAATAGTATAACATTTGAGTGTGGTCAAAAATTAGTTGTTCACAGTCCGCCTTCCTATCTATTCTATTGTTTGTTCTATTTTAGAGTGGAGTTGTTCATACATACTATTACTATTCGATGGTACTAACTTCCCTTTTTTCGGGGGCTCTACATCTTTGAATGGATGTAGGTGATTCTATTGAAGATAGTGTTGATCGCCGATAGTGGTTCCCTCACTCTTTCTCTTCACAGCAGTCTTGGCGAGCCCCGTTTCTTCTCGGGGTCATGTATAGTATATGTTGTTCTTCTTTTGTATAAGTTACTATATTTTGAGGTATAGCCAGGGCCTTGTTACCGGCATTGTCACGTTCATCTTTTGTATCTATAGAGGCTCCGTAGACATTTATGTGGGTCGCGTATGGGTGTCGGGGATGTTATCAAATCAAGTTGTATGTTGAAGTCCTATTCCACTTAATCATAAACTATAAGTACTTTTGGAAGTTTGATTATCGCATAATGTATGTAAGGAAGTATTAACTAGCAACGTATGTATATTTATATAGCTGACCTCTCCCCGGGTTAATAAACAATGATGTGTTCCCTTTCTGCAATATGAATGAGTCGGGTAGGATATGTTTTAAAGGCTTGCTCGACCGAGTTCACTCGATTGAGCGTCGGTTGCGGTCCCCGAGGTTGGGGCATGACAAACTTGGTATCAGAGCCTAAGGTTTTAAAGTGTCCTAGGATGTCTCGGAGCCGTGTCTAGTAGAGCCCTTCTTATCGGTGTGTTGTCGACCACATCTATAATTAGGGGGCTTATTGGACATTTAGGAATAATACCCTTCATTGATGTTCTATATCGTGCAATAGAGTGGAATGTGAGGTTGTCTTCCTCTAACTTGTGCATTGTTCTAAACTTTCAGTAAATTGGACCAAAGAAGAAGGTGAGATTTGGCCAAGAGGCCAATACCACCCTAGAAGTGGCTATTGATTCCCAACTTGATAGTGCGGGTGAGGATAAACCCCCAACTCTTACACTGCCAGATTCTTTCACTCCAGACCAGACTACTCCAGTTCCTACTCTTGCGGAGGGTGCCACAATCCCTCCCACTGATATTCATGTTCCTCCTCCAGCCCCAGCTTCCGGTCCCGGTGTTTCTGATAGGGATATTAGGGGAGCTATTCAGATGCTAACTCAGTTAGTGGCTTCTCAATCTTAGAGGTCAAATATTACACCCACCTCTTTTAGCCTACAAGGGGATTCCTCCGGTTCCAGGGTTAACAGGTTCCTTCAGTCAGACCCTCCAGTGTTCATAGGTACTGACCCCGAGGCAGACCCTCAGGAATTCATTGATGAGATGCATAAGACCCTCCAAGTTATGTGTGCTACGGAGACGGAGGGAGTATATTTGGCCTCCTATCGTCTGAAAGGGGTGGCATATTCCTGGTTTGAGATGTGGGAGGACTCCCGTGAGGAGGGGAGCCCTCTGACAGGGTGGAGTGAGTTCACAGATGCTTTCATAGACTATTTCTTGCCTGCTGAGACTAAGACAACCCATGCTGTGGAGTTTGAGACCCTTAAACAGGGTAGTTAAAGTGTGTGGGAGTATCACATAGAGTTTGTGTGCCATTCAAAGTATGTTGTTCATATGATGCCAACTATGGAGGCTAGAGTTCGTCGATTTGTGTAAGGCCTTACTCACTTGGTTATTAATGAAGCTGCCATAGCTGCTCTAAATTCTAACATGAACTATGGAAAAATGGTGGCATTCGCGCAAGCTACAGAGGCTCGAAAGTCTAAGCACAAGATGGAACCAGAAGGTAGTGGTACCGCCCGATCAACGGGCAACCCTAGGGATTTATTCGGAGGTGGGAGATCAGCTTCTCGGGGAGGATCATTAGGGCCATCCCAGTATTATGCTCAGTCTTCAGCCAGTGCCCCGCCATCAGGGCAGAGTCAGCAGCAGTGGAGTCACTTTGGACCCAGCAAGGGCAGCAGGGGTTTCCACCATCAAGGTCGATCAGGACGGAGATTACAGCAGTAGTAGAGGGAACCATGCCCTATGTGTGGGAGGATACATTCAGGGTTCTGTTACATGGACATGGCAGTGTGTTATGGATGTAGGATGAGAGTCCATATTCAGAGGGAGTGTCGTGTATCTCATCAGGGTGCAGGTAGGGGCACAACCCAGCCATCCAGTTCTTCAGCTCCTACATATTCAGCACACCCTCCTGCTCGAGGCTCTCCAGCACCCGCAGGGCTTGGTGCAGCTAGGGGTGGTGCACGGGGTTCGGGAGGACCTAGATGGTTCTATGCTATGAGTGGTCGGCAGAGTGCAGAGGCTTCTCTAGATGTCGTCACAGGTATATTGACTGTTCAATCCCATGATGTGTATTCCCTTATTGATTCCGGATCTTCTTTATCCTATGTTACTCATTATGTTGCTTCAAGCTTTGAGATAGAACCGGAACAACTTCACGAGGCGTTCTCTGTATCTACTCCGGTTGGCGAGTCTATTATGGCCGTACGGGTTTATAGAGATTGTGTTGTCACGGTGCGTGGTCGGGATACCATGGCCGATCTTATTTAACTGAGAATGATTGACTTTGATGTAATAATGGGAATGGATTGGCTTTATTCATGTTTTTCCAAACTCGACTGCCAAGCTAGAGTTATGAGGCTTGAATTTCCTAACGAGCCAGTTGTTGAGTGGGAGGGGAATAATGTTATGCCGAAAGGTAGGTTTATACCTCACCTTAAGGCCTCAAAGATGATCAAGAAGGGGTGCATTTATCACTTGGTCCGAGTTGCGGACACCACATCTGAGTTTCCTACCCTTGAATCTGTGCCAATTGTGAATGAATTCCCCAATGTCTTTTCAGATGAGCTCCCTGGGATTCCTCCAAATAGGGTGATTTATTTTGGGATCGATGTGATGTCAGGCATACAGCCTATATCCATTCCACCTTATAGAATGGCGCTAGCGGAATTGAAAGAACTAAAGGAACAACTGAAGAATTTGCTAGAGAAAGGTTTCGTCCGACCGAGTGTGTTGCCTTGGGGCACACCGGTTCTCTTTGTCATAAAGAAAGATGGATCACTGCGGATGTGTATTGACTACCGGCAACTCAACAAGGTCACAATCAAAAACAAATACACATTTCCTAGGATATAGGACTTGTTTGATCAATTACAAGGTGCTAAGTTCTTCTCTAAAATTGATTTGCGATCCGGGGATCATCAACTAAAGAGAAAGGAGCAGGATATTCCGAATATAGCCTTCAGAACCCGGTATGGGAACTTTGAATTTATGGTAATGTCTTTCGGGTTAACAAATGCCCCGACAGCTTTCATAGATCTTATGAATCGAGTCTTCAAGCCGTTTCTTGACTCCTTTGTGATAATATTCATGGACGACATCCTTGTATATTCACGAAGCCGAGAGGATCACGCCGACAACCTCAGGGCAGTTCTCCAGACTCTTCATCAACATCAATTGTATGCAAAGTTCTCGAAATGTGAATTCTGGCTTGAATATGTTACATTTCTGGGTCATGTCGTCTCTGGAGAAGGAATTAAGGTTGACCCTCAAAAGATCACAACGGTAAAGGATTGACCTAGACCTACCACTCCAATAGAGATTCGCAATTTCTTGGGTTTGGCCGGGTATTATAGGAGGTTTGTGGAGGGGTTCTCCACTCTTGCTTCTCCATTAACTAAACTGACGCAGAAAGCGGTCAAGTTCTAGTGGTCTAATGCTTCTGAAAAGAATTTCCAGGAACTAAAATCAAGATTAACTCTGGCGCTGGTGTTGACCCTGCCAGAGGGTACAAATGGGTTTGTGGTGTATTGCGATGCTTCAAGGGTCAGTCTCGGGTGTGTGTTGATGCAATATGGTAAGGTTATAGCTTATGCTTCAAGGAAACTTAAGAATCATGAAAAAATCTATCCAAATCATGACTTGGAACTCGCAGTAGTGGTTTTTGCATTAAAAATCTGGTGCCATTATTTGTATGGAGTCCATATAGATGTAATCACGGGCCACAAGAGTCTTTAATATATTTTCAAATAGAAGGAATTGAACTTGAGGCAAAGAAGGTGGTTTGAGTTGCTCAAAGATTATGACATTGACATCTTGTATCATCCACCCAAATTGAGTCGATCCACGATGACCCAAATTGAATCAAACTTGCGCGGAGTGCGCGGTAATCCTACCACAAAATTGGTCGTGGTATCCCGACCACGCTCCGTGACAACACAATTTCGATAGACTCACACGGCCATAATAGAATCACCAATCGGAGTCGACACAGAGAACGGCTCGTGAAGTTGTTCGGGTTCTATCCCAAAACTTGAAGCAATAAATGGAGTAACATATGACAAAGAAGACCCGGGATCAATAAGAGCATAAAAATCATGTGACTGAATAGTCAAAATACCTGTGAAAACATCTGGAGAAGCCTCTGCACTCTGGCAACCACTCAAAGCATAGAACCGACTGGGTTGCCCTCGACCCCGGGCCCCACCCCCTGTTGTACCGTGCCCTACTAGAGCTGGAGGGCGTGCTGATGATATAGCGGCTAAAGAGCTGGATGGATGAGCAGTACCCCTACACGCGCCCTGATTGGGTGCGCGGCAGTCTCGCTGGATATGGCCTCTCCCTCCACATCTATAGCATATCGGTATGTCCAAGTAACAAGTCTCAGAATGAGACCTCCCACACTTAGGTCATGGGACCCTCCGCTGCTACTGGAACCTCCCACCTGAACGACGCGACTGATGGAACCTTCTGCTATCTTAACCTGGTCCAAAGTGACCTCCCCGCTGATAACTGTCCCCTGATGATGGGGCACTGGCTGAGGACTGAGCATAGGACTGGGATGGCATAGATGACCTTCTCCCAAGGACTGATCTCCTTCCTCCAACTGAACTCCCAGGGTTGCCCGCTGACCGGGCCCTACTACTACTCTCCCTCTCCATTCTTATCTTCAACTTTCGAGCCTCTGTGGCCTGGGAAAATCCCACGATCTTCCCATAATTCATATCTGAATGCAAGGCAGCTGTAGCAGCTTCATTAACAACCAAGGGACCAAGGCCCTGAACAAACCGTCGAATTCTGACCTCCATAGTTGGCATCATGTGGATGGCATATTTGGACAGGTGCACGAACTCCATGTGGTACTCCCACACACTCATGCTGCCCTGCATAAGGACCTCAAACTCCACAGCGCGGGCTGCCATAGTCTCGGCAGGCAAGAAATTATCCATGAAGGCATCAACAAACTCATCCCACTTTGTCGGAGGGCTCCCGTCCCCACGGGACCCCTCCCACATCTCAAACCTCGAATATGCTGCTCCCTTTAACTGATAGGACGCCAAATCAACCCCCTCTGTCTCTGTAGCCTTCATAACCCGGAGAGTCTTGTACATTTCATCTATAAAATCCTGAGGATCTGCATCTGGGTCGGTGCCTGTGAACTCTGGAGGGGCTAACCGCAGAAACTGGTTGACCCTGGAACTTGAAGAATCCCCTTGCTCGCTAGAGGATGCAGGGGCAGTATGTGATCTTTGGGCCTGGGAGGGCACTAGCTGAGTCAACATCTGAATAGCTCCCCTGAGGTCCCCATCAGAAATACCGGGACCGGAAGCTGGGGCTGAGGAAGGATCAGAAACATTAGCAGGAGGGACTTTAGCACCCTCTGCTGGAGCAGGAATAAGAATAGACTGGCCTGGAGTGGAGGAGTCAGGCAGATTCAGGATCGGGGAATCATTCTCACCCGCACCATCAGATAAAGAATTCATGGCCACTCCTGGGGTGGCATTGGCCTCTGGGCCGAGTCGGGCTCTCTTCTTGGGTGACATTTACTGAAAATTGGAACAATGCACGAGTTAGATAAAGATGTTTTCATCTTCCACTTCATCGCACGATACAGAGTAACAATGAAAGGGTATTTTCCTAAATGTCCATGCAGCCCCCAAATTATAGATGTGGTCGACAACACACTGATAAGACGGGCTCTACTAGACACAGCTCCGAGACATCTTAGGACACTTTTAAAAACCTTAGGCTCTGATACTAAGTTTGTCACGCCCCAAAACCGAAGGACGAGATCAGCGCCTAACCGGGTGATCCCGGTCAAGCGGACCTGGATTGCCTTTCCTGCCTAACGCGTTACCCCGTGTTTACAATATACCTTATTCCACATGAATTAGCAATTTAGAGTTTAAACATGAATCTACTACTTGATTTCATTTCATCTTTTATCATTTCAACATTTGATAATAACAAAAAATACAATAATTTCGATTCGGACCACGATTACTAGTAAACACATTTACTGCCCAAAATACATATATGTACAACCCACATCGTGTCTACGGAGCCTCTAAGAGTACTAAGGGTTTACACAATACTTGCAGGCAACAAGGCTCCGGCAATACCTTAAAAGACATAACATATACAAAAGAAATAATATAGACTACACACGACCCCGAGAGGAAGTGGGGCTCACTGGATCTGCTAAAGGTATGAAGGGGAAACACCATTATCGGTAGTCTGAGCTACCTGTTGTGGAACCACCTACATCCATATAAAAGATGTAGCGCCCCCCGAAAAAGGGACGTTAGTACCATTGAATAGTACTAGCATGTATGAACAAAGTTTATTCTAAGTAGAATCACACTACACAATTGGAAGACAGTCAGGGTAACCACACAAGTACCACGCAAATATACAGAAAGTTACAAATAGAGATTCTACAGTTACTCATTTCAATTATTAATCTGTTGCGGCGCGCAACCCAATCCTACCGTACATTCTCATCTCACCCTTATTACATCATGTTGCGGCGCGCAACTCGATCCCACCGTACAATCACAGTTCACCTTTGTTACCTCTCCACCCTTATTACTTCGTGTTGCGGCATGCAACCCGATCCCACCTTACAATCACATTTCATAGCAACAACCACCAACAACAATATCACAAGAATCTTCATCATGAAGAGCATAAGTTCATGTCAACCAATAATTATGTGAAATCAAGGGACAATGATCCTTACCAATCAGTAATTCATAGATGGTGTTGCCACAATCATTTAACTCAATAAAATCATCCCACATTTACTTTCATCATTTGCTACACATCCTTTAGTTACTCATTCATAACAACCAGGTGATCATATAACATCAAGGCCACAAAAATCTTTATCAAACAGTGAGTCATATACGGTATGCCATCAACACATAGCTCAATTAGTTTATCCCCATTTCCTTTCCATTATTTACTACACATCATTTAGCACTTAGATACGTTCAACACTTTGTTTCATTATCACTTCTTTTGTTTTGCAGCACAACCTCTCATACCGATGTATTCAGCATTTAACGAGCTTTGGACATGATAGAATAAGCACAAAGAATCACCTTTTCGCAAGCTCATATAACATGATAATCGACTAAGGAATTCAAGGAACGAAGTCTTACACCTCGACACAGCAGGGCAATCAATTCACATATGCTCAAGCAAGAATTTCATACCGAGTGCTCGGACACCAACAAGATGACTCTATAAGGATTAAAGTTAACCATACATACCTTGAATCGGAATTCCCCTTTAATTTTCTATGACAATTCACCAGACCTTCTAGCACCTTCAATATAGTTCACAATGTGGCATAATGGAACATAGAATTAGGGATAATGATAATGTCTTGAACTCACTTGAGCATTCTATCAAACACTAGGTGTTCCTTTAGATTAAATGGCCTCTTTTTAGTGAAATATTACTCTAACCCATTTCCTTTTACTAGGTTATGACTAGTTAGTTACATGCATGCAAGACTCCTACCCCCATCATCATGACCTCACCTAACCATGTTTCATTTTAACAAAAATATGAAAATTTAGGTTGATGGGGTAGAAGCTTACCTCTTGTAGTGAATAAAATGGTGTCCTGCTTGATCAATTCCAGGCATGAGTAGTGATGAAGGAACAAATTTGATGAAGTTGGAACTCCCTCTCTCTAGAACCCACTCTCTCCTCTCTCTAATTATCAGAAAATGAGCTTAATATGAAAGGGGTATGTGTTTTAATGAACTGGGGTCGGGTATAAAATTAGAATTTTAACAATCCCGAAGCAGAAATGCGGTAAGGAATGCGATCGCATTCCTGCTATGCGGTCCGCATTCCTGTTGCATAATTGGCCCTAAAATGGGCCAAAAAGAAAAGTAGACTGCCCAGGTATGCGATCCGCATACTGTTATGCGATCGCATAGTGCGTCACATAACTCCCTCTGCAAAAGTCAAGGTGAAAGAATGCGACAACTATGCAGCCCGCAGTCGTGAAATGCGATCACATTCTAGGTCGTATAGTTGTCCTCAAAATGGACAACAAACTGTCTAAGTATGCAACTACTATGCGGTCCGCATACCTGATCTGCGATTGCATAGTGGACCGCAGACCTGTGCAAATCTAGAAAATTATATCTTTTAAGTCCCTGGGTACTTTTTACTCAAAAAGGGTCCGTTTTAAGAATTTCTAAAGTTATAACAACATGGGGACCTATTTAGGCATTATTTTTAGCCATAAAATTTTACGGGTCTTTACACGCGAAGCACTGACCAAGGCAATACGCAATTGAGAATTCCTCATTGCGAACGCGGTGAAAAAAATCTTGCATACCAATATCTCCTCTCTGTGATCACGAGACCCATCTCCATGATCGCGAGACCCAGCTCTACGGTCGTGGAGCATTAGCCTGCACCAGACAATTAGCTATACAACATGCAACTGAAATGGTCTGGAACAACTCTGAAACACACCAGAGCTCCTCGAGACCCCGTCTGTAATGACCCGACCGGTTGTTTCACTTACTAGATTCTCCTTCCCCTAATTAATACTCCCTGTATGTATTATTTATGACTTACAGTGATAGTTGGTTTGGGTTTAGAAAGGGTCGGGTTGTAATCGGAACACTTAGTTCCTTAATGGTGGCCTAAGATGGCCAAGTTTGACTTAATTCAACATTTGAGGAAATGACCTTGGAATCGGGATTTGATGTTTCCAATAGGTTGTATGATAATTTTAGACTTGGGCGCGTGTTCGGATCGAGTTTTGGGTGATCCGAGAACGTTCCGACACTTTATATATAAAATTGGCGCATTGAGGGTTTTCAAGTTCTTTAAATTTGGTTTGAAGTGGACTTTTGTGTTATCAAGGTCCGTTTGGGATTTTGAGCCTCGGTATAAGTCTTTATGGTGCTTTATAACTTGTTCGCAAATTTTGGCATTATTCCGAGTTGTTAAGAATGATTCGATGCGTTTGGAGCTAGTTGAAGAAGTCTGAAATTCACAAGTTGATAAATTTGGTTTTGGTGTGCGATTCTTAGTTTCTATGTTTCATTATGTGTTCCGAGGCTTGAGTGGGTCCATATTGAGTTTATGGATTTATTAGTGCAGTTTGATGGGGTCCCGGGTGATTGGATAAGTTTTGGACCACCCGGAGCTATGTCTAAAATTGCTAATATCCTAGTTCTAGTTTCCTTCTTCTCGAATGTGGAGGTGGTCTCGCGTTCGGGGAGAAGGAATTGGGGGGCTGGGCATTTTCTTATTTGTGTTCGTGATCAAATGGTCGTTTTCCCGAAGGTTTAGGACCTTTGGACTTCGTGTTCGCCTGGAAAGGTCCTCGTTCCGCATAGAAGGGGAGAGGGCCTGAGAGTCAGAGGGTCAATTCCCTTCACGCTCGTGAAGGGCGGGACGTGTTCTTTATGAATGGATGCCCTGGACTTCGATCGTGTGAGCCCTGTCGCGATCGCAAAGAGAGTTTTCAGGGCTTTGGCCGATTCTAGAGTCTTTGGAGAGGGTTTTTCATCTAGCATAGTGAGGTAACTAATCTCTACATAATGTGAGTTTAATACATAGATTATGGGTAGATTGTATCATGTAAAATGTGGAAATTTTAGTATTTGTTGAAAACCCTAGGTTTGGGTAAAAATGGGAGTAGAGCACGAAAATGATTATTGAATAGAGTAGAACTTATAAATTTGTGTTCGTGAGGTTATGGGTAACATTTATTTACAAAAAATTCCTGAATCCGAGACCTGGGGTGAACTTTAGGAACCTTCCAAATTGGGTTGGTTAATTACTCTAATAGTTAAATTATGAGATTTTGAGCATCTACTAATTAGTTTGTACAACCTTTAGCTAGTATTGGATTGCCCGGCACCAATTTGAGGCTATTAGTGTGATTTGTGGACCGGGAAGAGGACTTGAAAATGAGGTAAGTCTCTTGCCTAACCTTGTAAGAGGAAATAATCCCCGTATGGGTTTTAAATAGTTATTTGCTAATAATTGTGGGTGCTACGACGCACGATGTGATGAGAGTCCATACGTAGCTAAAATCATGCTTATGTACGGGTAGAATTAGGACTCTACCATGCATTACTTGTATTTTTTGCACCCAACTTGTTAGTTTAATTACATGAATTTATAATTCAAATTGGATAAAGGATTTTATGAGACTGAGATTCGTTACTTTGAGCTTTGTCAGAATACTTAATTATTAGCGTAAATTATGCCTTCTTAGACAATTATTTCTCTGAAGTAGTCGTCGATCAGAGTTAGTAGAGTTTACTCTGTTCCTGTGGATCAAGCTGAACACCTCGACAATATTCTAGATGCATTTATGATTCGCATCGGTTGACCCTCGGTAGTGTACACAGTATTCATAATCGGGTCGTAAGACCTCGGCATAAGTCATGAGTGGTATTGCTAGGAGTCCGATTAGACTTGATATTTCTTTCATGATCTGAGACTTGAAAATTTCTTGGTGGATCTTATCTCTTAAAGACTTGGCATGTGATAGTTGGAGATTTTAAATTGATATTATGTTTAAGAATTGTTATTTACTGTTCCTTATTCCATTGTTATTTTCATACTTCATGCCTATTTATGATTCCTATACTTTATTTACTAACCTCCAGTAAGTATCGATGTTGACCCCTAGTCATTACTTTTTTTAGGCTAGACTAGACACTTACTGGTACAAGTTGTTTAGTTACTCACGCTGCTCTTCTACACTAATCGTGCAGGATCTGAGGCAGGTGCATCTGGTGCCAGTCAGTCGTGTATCCCGCTATCGTAGACTTAGTGGTGAGTTGCTTCCTATGCTCCGTTCTGCAGCACCCGAAGTCTCCACATTGTTATATTTACTTTTCTGTCTATCTTGCTTTAGACAGTAGTTGTAGGAGGTTTGGTATATTCTACTAGTTTGCTCGTGTACTTGTGACATCGGGTTATGGGAAATTTCTAGTAGATATTCATGGTTTCCGTCTATTAATTTCACTACTTCATTCTTATGTTTATTTCATCCTTTTTATTACTATGATCATTTACTCTTTGTTTCTTTATTAAATAATATCAATGGCTCTAAAATTATTAAAATGAGAAATTAAATGAATAGTTCACCATTGGCTTGCCTAGCAGCGACGTTGGGCGCCATCGCAGCAAATAGTAAGAATTTCGTCATGACAGCTTGGTATCAGAGCACTAGGTTCACATAGGTCTCACAAGACATGAGCGAACCTAATAGAGTCTTGTAGATCGGTGCGGACACGTTCATAATAATATTTGAGAGGCTATAGGGTGTTAGGAAACTTCTCTTTCTTCATCTCCATCGTGCATTCGATGTTGTGATAACTATGTTTCTCTTATTCTATCACAGATGGTGAGTACACGTGCGGCAGATTTACTCGACGGTGGAGGAGCTGCTTCCCCTGATGCTACAGGCTGAGTGAAGGCTCTAGCTTCTGCTAGAGGACGAGGGCGTCCTAGGGTTGCTCCCGTTGTACCACCATCGGATCTAGTGGAGGGTCCTTTCATTGAAGAGTAGAATGAGGCGCCTGCATCTGACGCTCCCATAGATTTCATGTCCGTACCAAGATTTTACGAGGTCATGGGTCGTATGTTATGGCTTATGGAACTCTATGACGCAGGCTGGTTTATTTCAAATGGACCAAGCCAGATCTCAGGCGGGAGGGGGAGCACAGATCCCTACCGCTCAAGCTCCAGAGCATATTACTGCCATATATTAGACTCCAGGCACACTACCTACAAGTGGAGCTCAGCTCGTTGTAGCGGCTATACTAGAGCCAAGACCAGTCGCGACCATCGCGCCGCAGAAGTTATTGGATAGATGGACCATGCCACATCCTCCCTCCTTTGGTGGTGAGTGACATGATGACCCCCAGGACTTTATTTATCGTTACAGAGATAGGCTGTACAACATGAGAGTATTGGATTCCAACAGGGTGGAGTTCACCATATTTCAGTTGGAGGGCTGGGCCCGTAGATGGTGGCAGTTGTCACGCCCCGAACCTGGGGGCGAGACCGGCACCCGGTGCCTCACCTATCCTTGCGTTCCAACTTGCGACTAAGGAACTTTGAACATGTGATGTCATACTTTGACCATAGGCCACGTAGAAAGACAACTGCGAATGTTGACTAAATATCAATGTAAAGCTGGGCCGAGAAGGCCGTCATAATTACTACAACTGACAAACCAACCAAATACACATACAAGGCCTACAAGCCCAACCTACCGCACTAACTGACAGGATATGTCTACAAGCCTCTGCTGATGGATATACTATGATCGGAACAACTCACCAACCTACTCATAACGTATATACATATATACACAAGATTTACATAAAGCTCTAGACCCGGCAACTCTGAAAGGTATGGAGCTTACCGATCAAGCTAAACTCGGACAACACTTAGTGAGGAGGTCTACCTGCCTGTCTGTCTGAACCTGAACGCATGAAATGCAGTGCCCCCAGAAAAGGGACGTCAGTACGAAATAATGTATTGAGTATGTAAGGACATATACTAAAAGCTGAAACTGAACTAATAATATAATAACTACAAGTAACTGGAAGTCAAAGATAATCTGAAGATATGCTTACCTGTTGATACTGACTAAACTCTCTTAATATAGTAAGTAAAATAGATGTCTGGCCCTATAAGGCTCGGTATATATATATATATATAACTTATATGCCGTAGTAGGCTCACTCATAGGAGCTCGTCCGTACTAGGATTTGTATCTTGACTAATTGGGCTTGCTCATAGGTGCTCGGCCACAGTAGGCTCGGTATATAACTTACCATCTGATTAGAGGATTGCCCAATAAGGGCCTACCCATCGATTATAGCTCGATGGTAATGAAAATGCTGTAATGATGTATATATAGGCTCTTTGCTCTCTTGACTGGAAGAAGGAAAATACTCAATTGAATATGAAGTCTCGATAAGGAGAATATTGTAATTTGCGAGACTAGGAAAATATACGCAAATTTCGGGACATGAATTTTTCTTTATGCCTCGTTATCAAACTCGTGTAATTACGAGATCATGAAAAATAAAGGAAGAACTTATCCTTAACATACCTGGAGTAGGGGGAAATCTGTATGATATTCTTGGAAAAGGTTGCACCGTATTCCCTTAGAATCGCAAAATCCCGTTGCTATTACGCAGTATAATTTCGTATGAAATTGTGCTTAAGATCTGTTACTTGCTGAATATAACCATCCTTAATTTGTCATAGAAGCCTCACGTTACTTATTGAAAATCTTGAGCTAATCATGTTTCTTAAGAATGAAGGTGTGATTTTCAATTCTCGTATTCTTATTTTTATCAAAGTTCACATCTTGAGTGTAAAATTGCCACCTAGTTAAAATGACTCTTAGTCATGAATTATGACTAAGAGTCATATGGTTGGTGCATTAGTTTGTTGCCACATGGGATTTGATCTTATCCATCAATCAATTAATTTAATTAGGTAAATCCCGCTACCCTGTAATTAACCAATTACCCGCATAATTAAAAATTATCTCAAATTACTTAAAATTCTACTTATTTTTAATACACTTTATACATCCTACTATCATGGTCATATGGTACCTTGTATGGTACTAGTCCGTAAATATCGGGTACTATCGCTCGGCCTGTATTTTATCCCAATATGCCAATTTGGACGAAAATTTATTTTCTTTGACTTGCTTCCCCTCTCACCTTCACAAATTTACTCATAACTTGTTTGAAATAGAATAATGCCTATAATTTCAAAATAATCTCATTCCTGAACTTCCGTTGATTAACTTTTAACGAAACTTTAACATATGAAAATGCGGGATGTAACAGCAGTCCTATCTTCATAACCGACCAGCAAATTTGCCTCCCTTGACTTGGGACCAGTTAACATATCTCTTTCTGGGGAGATATATTTCACCCTCTTAGAGGAAAGAGCTACAGGGTCAGTTCGAGCGGCTCTAGCAGGGTCAGATGTCTGTGACCGATGATGGGGCGAGATTCTCTGAGAGTGAGGAGGTTTATTGTGGACTTGCACTATGGTATCCAGGTTACTATGGCCAGAGACATTGATATGGAGACTCTTTACAAGGAAGATGGGTAGATAGCTCGAAGTATTGAGGGTATTCGTCAGCAAGGCCGAGAGCATGCATCAACGGACAAGCGGCCTCGATATTCTGGAGGGTTCAGTGGTGCTTTGTTTGGGGGTAGAGGTCAGTTTGTGAGGGGCCAGTCTAGCAGGCCCACGTATTCAGCACCATCGCCTTCTCGGGGTACTCCAGTGCGGCCATATTTCAGTGCCATTTCAGATAGCTCCTACCGTCCACCAGCTATTTAGGGTTCTTCCAGTGGGTATTCAGGTCCCCAAGGTCAGTCATTTTATGCAGTGAGAGGTTGCTATGTGTGCGGGGAGCTTGGTCCCATGAGGAGATTTTGCCCCAGGCTTTAGGGCAAGGCAATACAACAGGGCCATCGGCCCATGATCACCGCACCAGCTGCCTCACCAGCCTTCCGGCTAACCAGAGGCGGAGGGCAAGTGGGTAGGGGTAGCCCTAGAGGTGGAGTCCAGTCAGGTGGCAGTCCAGGTGGCCAGTTAGTGTAAAACTCCAGCTTGTATTTAAGTCAATTCTAAATCATTTTAACTCAATTTTCTGATCCAAAACAGTTCCTAAACAATCTGAAATTATCTCTAAGGGTTCCTCCATTATTCTAGGGTGAAAAGCTAATATAAAAACATGAATCCAATGCTAGAAATCTCGTGGTGCTTACTAGATCATAGCTCTTCATCTTGTGGCTACTTTGGAGGGTTCTTCAAAGTAAAGTAACCTCGGGTTTCATGTTGTTCTTATTGATTAAGGTAATAATCAGTCCCTCCTTCATATATATTAGATTTTCAAGGTGACCTACAAATGCTTACACACCAACTTGAACACCAAAAGTTGATCAAGAAGAGAATACAACATATATAGTGTTGTGGTGTCATCGAGGATAGTTGTGGGTTGTGCTTGGCTGAAATTTCGTGTCCCGCTTCTACGATGAAATTTCCTCTTTTGCGGAAATTACTTAGCCTCACTACCTTCACTTCTGTGACTCCTAGTCCGCATTTGCGCCTTCGCAGGTGCGGGAAGTCCTTCACACCTGCGACCCATGTTCCTCCTTTCCCTTGCCCGTTTCTGTGGCTTTCCTTCCCGCTTCTGCAGGCTTGCACCTGCGGTGCCCACTCCGCATGTGCGACTACACCAGTAGAGAACAGTTTTTAGCAATCTTACAACTTCAAAACGTATTCCAATAACCACCCGAAATCAACCCGAGGCCCTCGAGACGTCATCCAAACATACCAACACATCTAAAAAGTCATATGAACTTAGTCAAATCCACAAATCACTTCAAACAACATCAACAACACAAATTGCACTCGGATTCAAGCCTAATGAACTTTGAAATTTCCAAATTCTACAAACGATGTTGAAACATATCAAATCACGTCCAATTGACCTCAAATTTTTGCATATAAGTCACAAATGACACCAAGAACCTACTTCATCTTCCGAAAACCAATCCGACCCCAATATCAAAAAGCCCACTCCCGGTCAAACATTCCAAAATTCCAACTTTCGACATTTCAAGCCTACTTCTACTACTGACCTCCAAATCACAATTCAGACATAAAGCAACAATAAAGCACAAAAATGAGAAGAAAAGGGGGAACAAGGCTACAACTCTCGAAACGACCATCCGGGTTGTTACAAGTACGTTGTCTGCACCTGGAGTTTGGGCCTCCTGTCCACATGAAGTTGTAAGTCTACTTGAAGGCCCAGATGTGTTACTGGGTTATTCTATATTTGCAATTGGGCATGTAATTATTCAATGTGGTCTGTAATAACTTGTAAAACTGAATGATGGGGGAAATTAGTGAAAAAGGGGGCTGGGATACTTTAATTATCGCATGAATAGGTAGAAAACATGCCTATGGGGTTTAATTGCTTTATTTTCCATCTTGTTTGACATGCCCTACTGCATACAAAGCATGCATATAGGAACTCCAACACTTCACCTGCTCAACATGTCTAATGCCTGCACATAATCAGAAACATGTTTATATGAACCTAAGCATTTTACTGGCTCACATCTTTACTTCTACACATTATTAGCTAGCATGCCTATAGGAATAAAACATCATTGATTATTTGCTCAACTTGTGCAATTGTAGCGTGATTATCAGATAACATGCTATAAGATTGTGTTAAATAATTAAGATATGCTTCCACCAATACTCATCTAGATACCATGTCTATACAGCCTTAATTGATTAACTAATTGGTTGTTTTGTTGTTCTTATCACACTGCCCGCCTAGACAACATGCCGATAGGAATAAGGATGACGAATTTGTGTTCAAATACCAAATATTAGAGAACCTTCCCATAGGATACTACTACTCTATTAGAAATCATGCACATAGGATAAAAACGAGTAATTCTGAGTTTTCCAATGGATCCACTACCCCAGACGCAAATCACTTAGAGATCATGTCTATAGTTTATTTTATAATACTTGTAATTTGTAATTTCGATAATCTGAATAGTAGCAAGGCCCATAAGATTTTCTTAAACCGTGTGGTCACATAGAAGTCATGTCTATAGATTTTAAACGAATCTAATACATCTCGATTCTAAAACTGCTTACTGCAGAATCTGAAATCTGTTTGCGTGCCTTTGTAGCTTATGTGTGGAGTCTAACTTGATCCATTCATTGCTATTATGTGTAGTCCTACTTGTTATGAATATGTGCCTAGTTTTATCATTTTGAGAACCATAAGTAAAGTCTAGAACCACCCAAATAGTAGGTCCAAAGCCTCATGGACCATAGGCATGGGACGAGTAGTGCCCCGTAGGACACGATTTAGAATTGAACTAGAGCGCTTTAGGTAAACATCTGTAACATAGTAATTAGGTAGCAGGAGATGATAAACTGTGCCCACTGAATAATATGAGCAACCCCTACCTTAAGGGAGATGCCAAGTATTATTTATGTTGCACGAGGTGATCCTTTAGGATAAAAAACTTAGGATCCCCCCTTTTATGTTTGCTACTCACGCCTTTTAACTTAGAACAAATTAGCTTGTACCTTGTAACCTCCAAATATTTGTACTGATCATTTATTAATATATATATTCTAATTCCTTCGTACGTGCAATCTTCTTCACACTTGTTTTATATAGTAGTCGAATGTTTGAATTCCCTACCTTCCTTTAATTTACATGGTCATATAGGACAATTTTAATCCAATAATCTTACACAACGTTAATTTCGACTGGGACCCTCAGTTGTGGACCTCAAAGAGTGCCTAACAATTTCTCTCTAAGGTAATTTGAGCCCTTACCCAATCTCTAGTGACACAGACTAGTTATAATTAGAGTTATTCGCAAGTAGGTGTCCTAATGCACCTTAAAATTGTTAGGTGGAGACTCTTCTCTTCTAGTACCCATTTAATAGAGTTGTCACATGTCAAAACCCGCTTTTGCGAGAAAACGGGGCGCGAAAACATCATGTCTAAGCTATGTGCTAACTGTTAGAGACTTGATATGCCTATTCTTGTTGTTCCTGAATTATATACCTTATTTTCACACACATTCACATTCATGATACTAGATCAGAAAATGATATCTTTGTCTCCATACTTCTTACTTGATTCCTCACATGTTATTGATATCGCTTAAGGGTAAATCTGTTTAGTTGAATATTTGAGATGTGTTCATCTAAGACTTGAATAGTAAATGACTGAGTTTGGGTCTTAGTACCAGTTTGGTACTAATTTGAGATGACTCGTACGCTAGGCTCATATTGGGATGAGTGTTATTGCTTTGAGGCTACGCGTGCACCAGGCCTCAATATTGGGCTAAGTGCTTATAATTAGAGCTTGGGCAGGAACTGCTCCTCCGGAGTTTGACATGCCAGTAGTGGGCGCAGGCACAATGTTTCATATATGTGCTTCATGATGGGTAAGGATGCCAGGCACCCATACAGTGCTAAGTGTAAATACTATTGATGGATCTACTATCATACCATTGATTTATATGTATACTAGAGATTTACTTTCCTCTTGCTAACTGGTTATTGACCTTCTTTATCCGTGTTGGGTTGTAAACTGTTATACTTGAAAGCATGCCTAAATTTCTAAAATGAGATCGAGTTGTACTTGATATAATTGATCTAATGTTTCAACTATCCTGTATTTTCTGAACTATCATCGGTTATTTGTACTGATATTTGACTTTTGTTCTGAGCTCGTCACTACTTTCAACCCAAGATTAGTGTTGTTACTTATTAAGTACATTCGGTTGGTTATACTCATACTGCACTCTGCACGTTGTGTACAGAACCAGGTGCATCCAGTCGAGGTGACTTTCAGGCTTGAGTGGTTCCAACTATTTGGGAGACTACAAGGTAGATGCCATACTGTCTACAGTCCTTGGAGTTCTCTTCCTATTATCTTTATCTTTAAGTTTTCTTATGTTCAGACAATTGTACTAGAAGATATATTTCGTACCCTATTATTCAATAGTGCTCGTGTACTTGTTGACACCAAATTTTGGGATTTGTTGTAGTGGAATTTGACTTTATTCTCGGATACTTTTAGGTTATTCTTCCGATGTTGAGTTATTAGACCATGTTATTTCATTATCATTGTTAATCATGTGACTGTTGGCTTACCTAGTGTCGCGCCCCTTTTTCTCGCGAAATCGGGTTTCAATACGTGACAACTCTTTTAAGGAAGAGTGTTAAAAGAGAGAGTCACCACCTAACGGATATAAGGTGCGTTAGGGCACCTATTTGCAGATAACTCCGGTTGAACCAGTTTGCGACACCAAAGAACGGGTAAGGGCTCAAATTACCTCGAGGAGAAGGTGTTAGGCACTACTTGAGGTCCACAACGGTGGGTTTCAGCCTAACTCGAACTATATGAATTAGTCAGTTAAATGAAACAAGAAAGAAAGGAAGCCCACAGTGTTATAAATATAACCAGAAGAACAAGAACTCAAAATTTCTGGCCTCA
>ML408359.1:124240-159118 GCA_005239525.1 Nicotiana knightiana | reverse complement strand
TCTAAAGGATTAAAGTTCACACATATGTATACATTGATTTTTGCAAATTTATGAGACACAAGATAAACTGAAGATAATCTACTGATTCTATTCATGTTGAAACTCTACTGAATTTGAAATAACCATTTTTCCCAAAATCCAAACGGGGTGTTTATACAGATTTTACATACGTTCTTTTGTCTAATATCATCGCAGAACAGACAAAAATGTAAACTCGAAGTTTCAGGAACATGAATAAAACTGAAATTAAGCGTACAGTCCAGTCTTAAATTACATTATAATGAAAGCTAAATAAATACAGGGGGATTATAACTTGACTGCCGCTATACACTTTCCGGAATGAAAGAAACTAAAAATAAGATTCTAACTAGTTTGTTGACTTGAAACTCCCTTGAGGCCTTACGTTCGAGCCTTCTCTTTGTAATCTGTAGAACACCCAAATATAATTTAGGTGTTGTGCAACTACCAAAACCAAACTGACCATGAAGAGGTCAGTTTTAATCCTGATATTGCGTGTGTTTAAACCATACTATCTGGCAGAATTATTTATGCGCTTTCTCAGTGAATATGATCATAAAAGGATCAACTCAACTCCGGAATGTCATTTTCATACTTTGGACCTTCAGTCCATATTAATTCCTTGACTTGGTTATGTAGGCATTTTAAGAGGATAAATCTGATCATAATAAAGGATTCAGATTCTTTCCTCTAAGGAGCCTTTGATTATCCACTTTATATCCGTAAAGGGTAATTTTCAGCACCCTAGGCTACTGTTTAGGCACTACCTAGGGGTGAATTTGACTATTAAAGAGTCAAATCCATCTACCCAAGTGCTAAAACTAACATAATTCTAAACTCTATAGGAACTATGCTTATCTAGGCATTTTTAGAGAATGAATCTGGACATTTAAAGAGTCCAGATTCCTTATTCCAAAGCCCTTTTCGATCACCTATTTTATACCCTTAAGAGGGTGTCTTTCAGCAACTAAACTATTGTTTAAGCACCTAGTATGGGGTGAATTTGACCATTATAGAGGGTCAAATTCATCTACCCTAGTGCTGTTTCATAACAGTATCTAGATATCTAAAACCTGGAATAAACCAGTATTTCAGCATCTTTGTAGGATGAACTTAACCATGAGAGGTTAAGTTCATTACCCTTTGATGCTATTTTCCAACATAAACATTGATTGCACAGACATATAACAGGAAGTTTTAAGATGAAACAGACTTATGTAAAATTCAGAGATTAGAATCTAAACAAACATAATGTGTTACTCTCTATACATGCACATAAGTTTATACAGAAATAAGTCTAAGCAAATAAAAATGCAGATTCATGGGGGAAAGACAACAGATTTCAGATCTTCATATTTCATATATCAACAAAAACTCAGTTTTACATACCTTTAAGAGTAAGATAACAACAAATAGTCCTGACCAAATAAAGGTCAGGCAGATGGAAATCAGCAAAAAAAAAGGAAGAGAAACCCAGCAGCAACAAACAGCAACCCCAAAGAAAACCAAACAGTCCAACAAGAATACACACAGAAAATCTTGGGTATGAATGTTTGAAAGAAAACTTCCAGAAAAACAGTCCAGCAAGAATACCAAATGATTGAACCAAGGCAGCAAACAAAACCAAGTCCTTTAGGAAAGAAAACCACAGCTATAAGACAACCTAAGTTCAGATTGTTTCCCCTCCTACTGCAAATCCTCTTGTTTCTGTTTTTTCAAGTCTTTTAGTAGTCAAAGTTTGTATTTTCCAGTCCAAGAAGGTTCAAAGAACGGTCTGAAAAATCCTCCTCTAGTGGTAAAGAGTGTGTGTATATATAGGAACAGTTGGGATAGGATATGCTCAGCATATTCCCTATCCTAAATGAGCTGAAAAGGGTACAGGTACAGCTGTCAACCATATCCTTTGGGGACAGCTGTGCCTTCCAGAACATTCCAGCCCCTTAAATTACCCTTCTATCCCTAAGTATCTGATTTCCTAATATTTATCTAATCTAGAAGGTTCTTTTGGGTGACAACTAATTGTTCTTAACTAAGGTTGAGTCAATTAAATGAAGATTAGTTGATTAAATGCCTAGAGTTGGCTTTCATACTACTTATCTATGTTTAAGTTATTTAATCATCAGTTTAATTAATCTCAATGGAGTTTAGTAAACTAAGTTCTCTTAACTTAGGTTAAATGAATCTGTTTTAGTCCATTAACCTCAAACTAATTGTCTTAAAGAGATTTTATTTTCAGTTAAATACTTAAGAAGCTACCTAAATTAATTTCTAGATTGAAGAAGTTGGAATCATTTAAATGTGAGACTAAGTGAATCAATTATTCTTAAGCTTAGTTAACTCAAATGCACAATTGAAACTAACTAGTTGTCTTAGATCAAATGAAAATAATTAAGCTGTTTAGACTTGATTAATTAGGGTGCTTAATCTCTAGTGATTTTGGACTTGTTTTGAGATTGAGGTTAACTAGTCNACTAGTGTTGGTTAATTCTAACCTAGTAAATTATACTTAACCTTTAATAAGATTAGGAGTCTAGTCTCTTTTTAGGAAGTTAGGTTAGACCATTAGCTTAATTAGTCAATTAGGTTCTTAGAGTTGGTTTCCAACCATACTTATTAGTTACCTGGGTTTAAATTAATTTCATTACTAGGTGTTAATTCTAGTTTAATTTGATTTAAGTCGATGAGTTTAATTCCTTAAACTTGGGTTAACTGATTTACTTGAGCTAATTCAACTCGACTAATTTGACTAAAATTAAAGACTTAGCTAGTTATTAAACCTAGGTATTTTTAGAAATTTTGTCACCTTGATTGATTCATGACTGTTCACTGGTTCAGAATCAAGTACTAACCTAATTAATCGACAATCAACCGATTAACCTAATCTAACCTATTCAGGTAAGCAGGGAAGCAAATAATCGAAAAGGGGGCCATATCACTTGGGGGCAAACAGTAAATAAACAATCTGAATATGAATCAATTAAACGAACTATTTGTAATTAACTTTTAATAGAGAAAAGAGGCAGAAAATCTAATTAATTAATGATTAACAGAAAAATCTTAAAACCTAAACATGGATGCTACCTAATCAACCCATGCAAATTCAGAAGAAAACAGAAAAAAGTTAAAAGAAGATATTAACAGATTGAGCATAAAAACATGAATGAAAACAGTGATTAGCATGATTTTTGTCTTAATGGTGTACAGAAATAATAAAGAGGAGACGAGATACGTGTTAAAAGTTCTTGGCCTGGGAAAATTGAAGGTCGCCGGACCTTGCCGGATTCCAACGGGGTTTGAAAATAACTTCAACCCACATGAATCAATAGCCCTCAACGAGAGCTATCGACCCATGTAGGTAGAAGCTATTGCAGGTTTCTGAGTCAGTCAGCATGGGTGAATTAGGGTTTATGGATTCTTATATCTAAGATTGGGGTTTTCTGGGGTGGTTTTTGAAGAAACTAATAACAGGACGGGGTTTAGGGGAGGATGAGGATTAACTGGTGCGAGTTTGGGGGCGATTGGAGAAGATCCGGTGCCCGGACGGCGGTGGGATTCTAGGGTGGCTAGGGTTTAGGTTTAGAGAGATGAGAGAGACGGACATGGGGGGGTGTGAGGCTTTGGTGAAATGAGGGGGTGGGGTGTGTTTTGGACATATTTATAGTTTAGGGCTCGGATACTTCTCAGTCGTTGGATCTGGAAAGATCAACAGCTGAGATTGATCTTAACTTAAACGGGGTCGTTTTGGTGGTGTAGGGGCAGGCCGGGTTGTGGGGTGTTTGGGCCTGGGTCGATGCGGGTAATGAGAGGGATTTTGGGCCTGGGCAATTCTAGCCCAGATCCGAATTTCGCCTATTTTAACTCTAACACTTAATTAAAAAAATGTAGTGAAATTCTAACTTAGTTTTTGTCTAATTATAAATTAATTAAGAGTAATATCATTTAATTTAATACTCATATCATTTAAGGAACAAATTTCACAATTTTGTTAGAAAAAATGAATAAATTAATCATTAAATCTACATTGTGTCAAATAATCAACATTTTTGTTGTTATTTATTTCAATCGATTACAAGTAATATATTAATTAACTCTAGTTTAAATTTTAATTAATGAGTAAATTAAAGGTTGAAATTTCTAGTTAAAAATTTTGATTATTTGAAGAATAATTTTCCGTAATTTTCCAATAAAAAATGATTGAAGTTATGCACCGAATCATGCAACTTTAAATCATTTATGAATTTTAAAAGACAAATTATGATTTATGTAATGCAAATAATTCACACACAGACATTGAAATTCAACAAAGGTTTATAATCATTAATTAATTTATTGAATTTTGTAGGAATATATAGTAGGTTAAAAATTACATGCTCACAAGTACCTGTGCAATAAAATGCACAGCAAGTGTAGCATGAGTACAAAAACAACGTGTACTCAGTAAGTCGCCCGCCTATCCCCAAAGAGGTAGTGATGAGAGGTCAAATTAGACACCTACTAAAGGTCAATTTAGAATATTTAAATGTGACACTAAGCATGATTATCATGGGCAATTATTAAAATCAGGAATAAATATTTTCAAATCCATTCACGTTTAACACTTTATATCTTCGTCATATTAATAACAATTAATCAACATGGGTGATTTAATTAAATAAAAATTAATCGACGGGAAGGAACAACTTCTTCCAAAAAACTTTTTAATAACTCTAAATCTCTGTCATTTCAATTGACAACTTAATATTCCAGGCCAGTAATCAGGCAAAATCATAGCAACTACGCAGTAAATATCATGCGCAAGCAATGCCGAGGGTCGAATGGTGCGGACCAACAATAATAAAACGTGCACTGCCGAAGGATCGAACGGCTCGAACAATAGATGCATCTATCTTCTCCGCTCGCGAATCGATCATGCGACGTGGTTATACATACAAATAATAAGGCTTGCATGCTCGCGAATCATACATGCGACTCAGGTGCTCATATGTACACATATCCACATAATAAATCCTTATTTTTATCAAGAAGCAGTTTTTCTCAGGAAAACGGTAAAACTCTTCTTAAAGGAACATGAAATATAGCTTTTAAATCTTTTTTTTGAAACTCGTTTGCCAAGTTTAATGATATTCCATAATACAACCCTACCAGGTATACAATTATCCACAGAGGAATCAATTCTCTTTCTAAATGATTAAGAAAATGAACTTTATTCTTCCCTAGATATTTAATTACGATTTCGATTATATTAGCAGTTTAATATTACAGGCAGGATCACAAAGTACAACACACAAGGCATGCGAGTGGGTCCTAGACTACCCGGACATGGCATAATAGTAGCTACGTACGGACTCCCGTCACTTCGTGTGTACGTAGCCCCCGAAGATAATAGCATATACTTTATTAATTCACCTAGGGGGACAATTCCCCCTCACAAAGTTAGAAAGGAGACTTACCTCGCTCCGAGATTCCATAACCGGCCTCCAAGCCCTTCTGATGACTCCAAACGGACGCCCAATGCCCCAAAACTATCCAAACAACGACAACCCAATGAATATATACTCTATATTTGCAACAATTCCAAATTATATAATTTCTCAACCCCGCTTAGTGAAATGACCAAAATTCCCTCGGGCCCACGTGCCCAAAATCTAAAATTTCTCGAAGATATATTCTACCCATAGCCTTACTAACTCAAGTATACAATTTACTCAAATATTCATGCTCAATTCGTGGCTAAAAATCCAATTTCCATTTTCTAGGTTTCTTCAATATTTTCCAAATTCCTACCAATTTCCATGCATATAATCTTGTATTTAACTTAGAAGAATGAAGGAGTTACTTACCTTGACATTGCATGAAGGAATCCTCTCTTTGAAGCCTCCCAAGATCGCCAAAGCCAAAGATGAAATGAAGAAAATAAACCAAGAATCCTTGTTTTAAAACATTCTGCCCAGGCCGATTTTCGCACCAGCGGTCCAGCCCTCGCACCTGCGCTTCCGCAGGTGCGCCCAAGAGCCCGCACCTGTGACTTCCTTCTCCTCCAGCCGTATACGCACCTGCGACCCATTGCCTGCATCTGCGCCTTTGCAGGTGCGAAAATTCCATCGCACCTGCGATCTTAGCCAAGCCAGCCCACTCTCGCACCTGCGGAGCCGCACCTACGGCTCTGCACCTGCGGCCAAATTCTCACAGGTGCAGTCACACCAGATGACAGCAATCCCAGCCTTCTTCAACCTCCCAAACTTGATCCGTTAACCACCCGGAATCCACCCGAGGGCCCCCGGGACCCCGTCCAATAATACCAACCTGTTCCAAAACATAACGTGGACTTGCTCGAGGCCTCAAATCACATCAAACCACATCGAAACCACGAATCGCACCCAAATCCCAACTTTATGAACTTAGAAATTTTCAACTCTTGCATGCGATGCCGAAACCTATCAAATCACGTCCGATTGACCTCAAATTTTGCGCACAAGTCATATTCAATATTACAGACCTTCTCCAACTTTCGGAATCGCATTTTGACCCCGATATCAAAATTTCCACCTCCGGTCGGATTTCTCAAAAACCTTCAAATTTCTATCTTTAGCCAAATGACTCCAAAATGACCTACATACATCCAAATTCACTTCCGATCGCGCTCCTAACTCTAGAATCACCATACGAAGCTATTCCTAGACTCGGAATCCCAAACGGACATCAACATCACTGAAATGCATTTCAAGCCAAACTTAGGAACTTCCTTCAAAAATATTGACTTCCACAATATATGCTGAAACGCTCCCGGGTTACCCAAAACCCGATCCAGACATACGCCCAAGCCCGAAATCATCATACGAACCTGCAGGAACCTTCAAATCCTGGCTCGGAGGTCGTTTACTCAAAATTCAAATCTTAGTTGATTCTTCCAACTTAAGGCTTCTGAAATAAGAATTTTCTTTCCAAATCAACTCTAAACTTCCCGAAATTCAATTCTGACCACGTCCTCGGTTCATAATACCTGAAATGGAGCTGCTCATGACTTCAAACAACTGAACGACGCACTAGAGCTCAAAACGACCAGTCGGGTCGTTACATTCTCCCCCACTTAAACCGACGTTCGTCCTCGAACGTGACAAGAACTGCTATGGAGTTATCTGAAATCACTGTTAAACATTTCGAGCACCTGCCCGCTACCACAACCCAGTTGAGTACATTAGCTTGATAAAATCTGAAGATTTCTTCTTTATCCATATAATAAGCTCAGAATTCATTCAAACACCTGAAATTTCTCTGCCAGGCCTAGTTCCAATATATAAACATCGTATCAACTACCACATGACATCCCAGAACATGACTACATGCCTTTGTTGAATCAGCACCATGCACCGCATAACTCATCATNTCTTGACTAGAATCATCACTTCATTATGAACCTGAATAATGGTATTTGTTCTTTAATATACACTTCACATAACCTTATCGCACTGATCCCTGATCCAAAATCTCGTCTCACCCAGTATGAACTGCTCAGGCAAAAAATCACCCCAAACATGACCAACATCCTCACATGATACCACGTCGCGCTAATAGACCATAACTCGAACATGATAATAAGAAACGACTCAGGAAGGAACTATTCAACTCACGCAACTAATATGAATTCTTATCAGAAAATAGGAAGTAAAACACAAGAAAATAAATATAGGAACCTTACTCATCATCACACTGCTGCAGCGTGCAACCCAATCCGAAGAACATACCCGCGGCGACGTGCCACCTGATCCACACATAAACTTTACATAAGAAGATATATATATAGAGCTTATTTTCTCACTATTACAAATCAATGAATATCGGTCACAAGCACGCTAAGTACATAATTCCATCCTGGGGAGACTGATAAAGCCGCATGCTACAAAACTCAAGCACAACTGAGATGCGATATATATATATATACACTTTGGATCTCAAGAGCTATCATGCTCACATAACATCCCCACTATGCGGGACCTCAACACATAGGAAATTATCAAGCTGTTTCATAACTCACACGGCACAATCATAATAACACATGAATTTGACAAAAATGAAACAACATCTGCTGTTCTAATACCTTTCCATGAAAAAGCGCTCTACTGAAATGAGCATGCCTGGCTCATACGGAGCCCATAATCATATTTAAATCCATACACAAACATCGAGCCACCTTGATCGCACCAAACTAAGCTAATAGCTTTTACCTAGGTCCATATTAACCCACTTTCTCTCATAATACGCAAGAACAACCATCATAGCCGGGACAAACACCCCACTATCCACAACCAAATGAACTGAACGTCTTCCAAGCATAAATTCTCAATTAAGCAATATTGCACTTCATTAAACTCAGTCCAAATCTTCAATCCATCAAGTGACTACATGTCACACCTTATACAATATTTTCACGGTCATGCTTCCACGACCTTCCCCACAAGGCAAGAAGTCTGCCCATCCACCACTGGCCATACTACGCTGTGAGACAAATCAAAACCCCATAACCAGGGTACAAAGCCTCTTCCACCGAATATCAATCTCAGGTGACACTGAAGATAACACCAGCTTTCTCTGAACTTTCAAATCACTCATTCTTGCTCTTCTGAGCTCATGACATCCTTATCAACACTGAATCGCAATCTCGATTCTCACTCCCAGTTACATACTTCTTACTGCACCTAACATGCCAATATGAGGTAGCACAACAATCCCATCACCACTTCTGAACCACCAATAGGGGGAACACTTCATCATATAGAAACCTTTTACTTAACTCAATTCAAGAGTATCATCTCAACACACGAGTGAATTCTTGCGACCACCCAACATGCAAATCCTTAAGTAGTAGTTTATACCACCATAACCCTTCCGGGATCCGCTTACACCTGACAGGCCATAACACTCAAATGCTCCCACATGAAATCCGTTACGACGGCCGACAAACCCCGCACACACCGGAACAAACCACATGCATAACTTAATCACATCAAACAAACTGATCACTGCCAAAAATGTGCCATTTCAACCATGGCTAATCAATCTATCTTCTTTTAATCATCTTCAATTACCTCAGGAATAATAGCAACTTCCTTCAACTCATAGCAAACTCAACCCTCACTCATCCCGAGTGGCCTTGATTCACGAGACTATGCTGCCTAAATCCCGCAACCCGTCTCATACCCTTTTGATAATCTTTCTACAATCCGGAGTTTATTTCTCTCACTCCTCCGATACTATCTTGCATGCTGAAACATATCATAGAATATTCCAACCATCTTCCTTCTTCTCAGAAGCTACTCTGCAAGAGCTCGATTCTCGATCATACCTCGCATTCTTGACTTTTGAACTCACTAGGAGCGCTATTTAGAGTCACCCACTCTGGTTGGCCCCGAATACACTCAATTCCAAGGTTGTACTAGCACATGAACACCCCTTTCAAGGAAACACATGACCGAGTCACTATCCTGACAACTCACCTATGCCTTAAGCAAAATTCTGAATCTTCCAAAGCCTAACCTAGCCCGACAGGGCCAACTTTTGCACACATTCATCAATCCCACGCACAATCACCATTTTACTCCTTTTCCTTAGCTGTAATAACTTACCATCACACCGACAATCCGCAACCCTATGATAACACAATCCTTCAACCCAACTGCAGATGGTGGGATTCCCCCACTTAGCTCGAAGCTACTCCTTGCACCACTCTAGACCCTACGAGATCTTTTCTCCTTTGATAACACGATCTTGCTCAACCAATCCATCCAATTCTTCCAAATTCTCTTGCTAGCACTCCCTAAATACTCAAATTCTCTAGCATCATTCACACATTCTGCCTCCTACCGAATAGCCACTAGAACCCCTCACAGAGACCTGTCAACCATACCACCATTAACCTATTCAAAGGAGATAACCCACCTATGGGAATCTCCCGCAGACACCTTCCAACGACGCTGAAATGCACGCTCTCTACGACTTCAATACCATATCCTATGCCCTGCTTCGTTTACCAACTTTTACTAGTCTGTCCGCTCCTCATGGACATCCATTAAATGCGTGACAATATATTCAAATTCCAGGCTATGCTGCCGCTCCCCCACTCTGCGGCTGCTCGACTTCTGCTTCTTACGCCTGGCCTCTAGAAATGGAACCACCGCCTAGCCTCACTCCAGGATCATTCTCTGTAGCTCTCAAACCAGAAGATCACCACGACTTCAAGCTTTCCAGAGATCATGTTTCTCTAGTTGCCTTCATTATCAACACTTATCCGGTACTGAACCACCGCACCTCACGATCTCTGCCAACCGCATTCATCAATACTTCTTCTCAATACTCTGACCCCACGCAACCAAAGAAATCATAGCACCGCCAAACTTAACACATTCATTCGATCAATGATGACGACTACATGTCACAGGTGCATAACCCACCTCACTTGAAGACTCCAAGTCTTACTACTTTATCAACCCCAACCAAACCTTTCATAATCCAAATGCCTCTCCTCTATCGGAACTAAAATACCGAAATCTCGAAATCATACTCTGAGAAGACCTCCCTTCAAACCATTCATCACCCCCAACATACGGGCAAGGATTCTATCATCATATCGACATCGCGCGATAACCAATCGCAAGACTCATCACCACCTGAGCGTAGCCATAAGGCTCCTAGAAAACACAACTACTGAGCTGAAACAACATATTATTCTCTTGCAGGTCCATAACAACAGCCCCAACCAATTATACATGGAAATATATCGAATTACATCTGTAGCACCATTTCAATTTCTCAATTTCCTGATTCATAGCAAGCGCTTCGCGACGCGTAAGATTGAGTAAGAATGAACATAGGCATAAGCCTCAAAGGAATCAACTCGCACGATGAGGAATCAAGAAGGGAAGTACTCCTAACAGCCCTGTAGCCTCTCGAAGATAAGTACATATGTCTCTGTACCGATACGCAAGACTCTACTAGACTTTGTCATGACTCGTGAGACCTAAGGGAACCTAGCGCTCTGATACCATGTTGTCACGACCCAAAATCTATAAGGTCATGATGGCGCCGGACATCAATGTCAGGCAAGCCAAATCATTTAATTGAAATAACTTTCTGGTTTTAACATTTATGAAAATATTTCCTTTCACTTTATTACATATTAACTAAATAAAAAAACTATTAATTAAAAACAATGGTTTGAATACTACACTATAGCAAATACATCCCAACACCTCCCAGAACCCGGTGTCACAAGTACATGAGCACTTTCTAAGAATTTATACAATCATTACAAAGCTTGTCCGAAATACAAGTTGGACAAGGAATAAAAATGAAAATAAATATAGTACGAGGGAGACTCTGTCAGCTGCGGATCGCCTCCGGATGACGCAGCTCGCCTAAGTCTCTGAATCCTCCACATTGCTATGAAAGTACCTGTTCAATAAAATGCAAAGCAAGTGTAGCATGAGTACAAAAACAATATGGACTCAGTAAGTCGCCCGCCTAACCCCAGAGAGGTAGTAACGAGAGGTCAAATTAGACACTCACTAAAGGTCAATTTAGAATATTTAAGTGTGACACTAAGCATGATTATCATGGGAAATTTATTAAAATGAGGAATAAATATTTTCAACTCCGTTCACGTTTAACACTTTATATCTTCGTCATATTAATAACAATAAATCAACATGGGTGATTTAATCAAATAACAATTAATCGATGGGAAGGAACAACTTCTTCCAAAAAACTTTTTAATAACTTCAATTCTCTGTCATTTCAATTGACAACTTAATATTTCAGGCCAGTAATCAGACAAAATAATAGAAACTACGCAGTAAATATCATGCGCAAGAAATGCCGAGGGTCGAACGGCGACAATAATAAAATGTGCATTGCCGAAGGGTCGAACGTCTCGAACCATAGATGCATCTATCTTCCCCGCTCGCAAATCGATCATGCAACGTGGTTATACATACAAATACGAAAGCTAGCCTGCCGCGAATCATACCTGCGACTCAGGTGCTCATATGTACACATATCCACATAATAAATCCTTATTTTTATCAAGAAGCCGTTTTTCTCAGGAAAACGGTAAAATTTTTCTTAAAGGAACATGAAATATAAATTTTAAACCCTTGTTTTGAAACTCGTTTTCCAAGTTTAATGATATTCCATAATACAACCCTACCAGGTATACAATTATCCATAGAGGAATCAATTCTCTTTCTAAATGATTAAGAAAATGAACTCTAATCTGCCCTAGATATTTAATTACGATTTCGATTATATTAGCAGTTTAATATTACAGGCAGGATCACAAAGTACTACACACAAGGCATGCTAGTGGGTCCTAGACTACCCGGACATGGCATAATAATAGCTACGTACAGACTCCCGTCACCTCGTGTGTATGTTGCCCCCGAAGATAATAGCATATACTTAATTAATTCACCTAGGGGGAAAATTCCCCCTCACAAAGTTAGAAAGGAGACTTACCTCACTCAGAGATTCCATAACCGGCCTCCAAGCCCTTCTGATGACTCCAAACGGACGCACAATGTCCCAAAACTATCCAAGCAATGACAACTCAATGAAAATATACTCTAATATTTGCAACCATTCCAAATTATATAATTTCCCAACCCCGCTTAGTGAAATGACCAAAATGCCCTCGGTCCACGTGCCCGGAATCTAAAATTTTCGAATATATATTCTACCTATAGCCTTACTAACTCAAATATAAAATTTACTCAAATATTCACGCTCAATTCGTGGCTAAAAATCCGATTTCTATTTTCTAGTTTTCTTCAATATTCCCAAATTCCTACCAATTTCCATGCCTAATCCATGCATATAATCTTGTATTTAACTTAGAAGCATGAAGGAGTTACTTACCTTGACATTGCATGAAGGAAACCTCTCTTTGAAGCCTCCCAAGATCGCCTAAGCCGAAGAAGAAATGAACCAAGAATCTTTGTTTTAAAACATTCTGTCCAGGCCGATTTTCGCACCTGCGGTCCAGCCCTTGCACATGAGCTTCCGCAGGTGCGCCCAAGAGCCCGCACCTGCGGCTTCCTTCTCCTCTAGTCGGATCAGCACCTGCGACCCATTGCCCGCATTTGCGCCTTCGTAGGTGCGGAAATTCCATCACACCTACAATCCCAACCAAGCCAGCCCACTCTCGCACCTGCGACTCCGCACCTGTGGCCAAATCCTCATAGGTGCGGTCACACCAGATGATAGCAACCTCAGCCTTCTTCAACCTCCCAAACTTGATCCGTTAACCACCCAGAATCCACCCAAGGCCCCCGGGACCCCGTCCAATTATACCAACTTGTTTCCATAACATAATGCGGACTTGCTCGAGGCCTCAAATCACATCAAACAACATCAAAACTACGAATCGCGCCCAAATCCCAACTTTATGAACTTAGAAATTTCCAACTCCTGCATGCGATGCCGAAACCTATCAAATCACGTCCGATTGACCTCAAATTTTGCGCACAAGTCATATTCGACATTACGGACCTTCTCCAACTTCCCGAATTGCATTCTGACCCCGATATCAAAATTTCCACCTCCGGTCGGATTTCTCAAAAACCTTCAAAGTTCTATCTTAGCCAAATGACTCCAAAATGACCTACGGACACCCAAATTCACTTCTGATCGCGCTCCCAACTCCAGAATCACCATACGAAGCTATTCCAAGACTCGGAATCCCAAATGGACATCAACATCACTGAAATGCGTTTCAAGCCAAACTTAGGAAATTCCTTCAAAAATGTTGACTTCCACAATATATGTCGAAATGCTCTCGGGTTACCCAAAACCGATCCGGACATACGCCCAAGTCCGAAATCATCATACGAACCTGCAGGAACCTTCAAATCCTGATTCGGAGGTCGTTTACTCAAAATTCCAATCTTAGTTGATTCTTCCAACTTAAGGCTTCTGAAATGAGAATTTTCTTTCCAAATGAACTCTAAAATTTCCCGAAATTCAATTCTGATGACGCCCACGGGTCATAATACCTAAAATGGAGCTTCTCATGACTTCAAACTGCTGAACAATGTGCTAGAGCTCAAAACGACCGGTCGGGTCGTTACATAGTTGAAGCATTTAATGCTCAACCAGCTGATATTGTGGATAGTAGCCAAAAGGATCATGTATTAGATGCACAAATTGAGGTGTTAAGGGAGGAGGTTATAGTAGAACACCAACAATCAATTGAACTAGATTTTGAGGATGTCGATGTTGCAGAAGAGATACTAGAGTCAACCAAGGACATTGATGATATATATTGAGTTGACTCTAGTGTCATTGGTGTTGAGGGTGTTGAAAATCCCAAGGTTCATGTAGTTGAGCGCATTGGTCCATACTCCAAGCATTTTTCCATATTGTGTTTGGATGATGATATGGAAATAGATTCATGCGAACCAAATGAAGATCCAAGGAATAAGGAACAAGGTTCATATATTCTAGAATTCTTCTTGCAAGAAAGTCAGGATTACATACCTCATACACATGCCAAGGAGTGCAGAATACTACATTATTTCCTTAGGCCAGCTAGATTCGCTCCACCGCCCCAAGAGCATAATCATAAACTTGAAGCAAAACTTGGGGTTTAATTTATAAACTCGAGGTGGAAGCAGAAAGTGATTCACGTCGTGCCACGACGTTAAATCAGGCATTGGAAGGAAACCCGACTTTATCACTTTCTTTTATTTTTAATTTTTTTTATTATAGTATTTTTGTAGTGTCATTTTCTTAATTTTATTTGCTAGGAGCATGGGAAGCAAAGTCAATGGAAGAAAGCAAAGCAAGTGAGATGGTGAGAACTAAGTGTGGGGTGCCCGCACAAAGAATCAAGTATGGGAGAATTTTGAGTACCCTATGAGCTGATAATGCTTCGGGAGAATTTTTCTTACCCTCTTGTATTTATGAGTGTGTATTAGAGACAATGCACAAGTTTAAGTGTGATGTGAAGAGACTGTTTGGGTGGATTCCTATGCTAGTTTAGTTGTGTTATTCTATATGTTTTGGAAAAAAAATAGAAAAAATAATTAGGTAAAAATAATCCCTCTTGATTTTTCTTATGACCATGGTTCTTTTCCAAGGGACGACTCTTTGAACTGGGTAGTCATTTTTTTTAAGTAGAATTTTCAAAACGTTTTGGACTTTTCCCAATGATGGACTTCCTAGACAGTTTCCTTGAGGGTTTAAATTCTAAAGAAAAGTACAAAAAGATTTTTTTTCTTTTCTTCCACTAATAATGGAATGGGAAGAACTTGAGTATCTATGAATTTTGACATGTTTTATGGTGGGGCTTAGAGCTGAAGGATTTGTGCTGAGTACTTTCTTTGTGAGTCTTATGACTATATTCCTTGGTAGTATATTTGACTTATTCTGACACTTGGGCTCATCTTTTGACTCATATTATGTATACCCTATGTGATTGAATTATATTATGATTGTTCTAGTTTCTTTAACTTGAGAGTCGAGTCTGGGCCGTCCTGAATAAGTCATGTGCATTGTGTGAGGTGATATTTTAGTTGTACTCTGTGTCATTCCTTGTTAGTCTATAACTTTCCCCATGTGTGACTCGAAGCGAATGATTAAGTCTTGTGAGTTTAGGAAATGATATAGGTGTTTCTTTGATTGACCCTTTATTCTATTTCCCTACTAGTGATAAATGCTATCCTCTGTTAGCCCGTTTGAGCCTCTAAACCTTTTCTTCGGTACCCACATTACAAGACGAATCCCTTTTGTTCTTAATTAAATCTTATTGATTATTTACCTCCGAAAGAACTTAAGTCACTAGAAGTGAAGGAAAAGAGATTGGGTAGTTTTTGAGTGGAACCATAGAAAGGCCAAAAGGTGCATATATGAATAGAGAGAGCTACTAGCTGGAAATACCTTGTGGAGGGTGTTGAAAATATTTTGAACAAAAAAAAATATAAAAAAAAAAAAGAAAAATTCCTCCATTTCACTTTGATATGTGCTAGTGCCTATGCAGATGTTCTAAAAGTCAATGGGCTACGTTATTTACGGTTTCGTAGCGATATGTTGAGTGATCATGAAGAGGACGTGCTTAAAAGTTAAAGTGTATTGTATTAAAAGTGCTTAGGATGATTAGTCACTATTATCAATATATATCCTACTCGTCCCTTATCCTACATTACAACTTATAAAGTCCTACATTATCCTAGACTTTGCAAGCTTAGATTAGTAAAGACTTACATTACGGGCAAGCCTATGGTACGAGCTTCGGAGGCACATGAGTTTTGAGAGAGTGAGTGAATTCTTTCATTCTGTGAGTCATTAAATTATACTTGAATTGATATTGTGTGTGCGGACTGATTACTCTCTTTTTTTTGTTGGTGAAGGCACAGTCTTTACAATGGATTGGTAAGGAACTTGTATCTTTAGTTTGCACAAGAAGCGAGTCACAAAGAGGAATATAGTGGATTCAATTTTTTAGGCTAGGTTGTTAGAAGAGTCACACAAATATTTGAAATAGTCTTGGCATTGGTCTAAAAATAAGGAGAGTATGAAGAGTCCTTATGTCGGGTTCTAAGCGTTGATATTAACCATTGTCATTAGTATGATGCTTGAGTATGTTCTGAAAGGTATTTCTTGCATATGCGCTTAATTTTAAGTTGCTCGAGGACGAGAAAGAGTTTAAGTATGGGGTGGTGATAAATGAGTAAAAGTGCATATTTTTTAGTATATTTGCATATTAATTCTTGTGTGAGTCGCGGGAGTTCACGTGGTTTTCGAAGTGAAATATACTCATTATGTGTTTCTTATGCATAGGAACGAGTTTGGATGACAAATGATCAAAATATGATAATTTGACACAAAAAGAAAGAGATGGAAAGAATTGGGAGCTCGTCTATTCTCTTGCGTGGCAAAAAAATTGACGCAAAAAAGGAGAAAAGTGAAGGCACAAAACAGCGAAACGAAGAAAAGGCACGGATCGCTTTGCAAAATGGAAGAATTTCAAAAGCTGAATCCGCGTCAAAGTTCGCGTGTTGCACGAAGGCAGACGTGAATTCCAGCTTCTCCCATCCGAAGTTGGATTGAAAAATTCCGCCCCTCATCAACCCTAAGTGATATAAACACATCATAAAACACAAATTTGAAGGAGGAGACACTACTTTAGGGTTACACAACACCTTTGGATGCAAGAACACACTTGGAGCAAGGAGAAAGATTCAACTCCACGTTTTTCTCTCTTTCTTCCTCTATTTTCATTATTGGTTATGAATTCTAGTATTGTAATTTTGCATACTATTATGAATAGATAATTTGTTATTTAAGGTTTTGATTGAACCTTTTGGAGGATGAATTCTTGTTAAGTTTGAATATAATTTAGCTTTTGAATTTCTATACTTGTTCAACTGCATGCTTATTTTTGTTGATTGAATGGCCATCAATTAACTACGACTATTTATTATGTATTGCTTGGGAAAGAGTACATATTTAGGTAGTTGTTGAAAAACGTCACTCCTGACATATATGAGGAATCAATACAGCGGGTTTAAAGGTGGGTTTAGAAACTACAAAGCCTTGACTTGGTCATAGTGAGCGATAAGATTGTGCCAGCTAGCGTAGTTCGGGAGAATATGTCTAATAAATTGTGGTAGTTGCTCGTGAGAGAATTAAGACATCTAAAGTGCTCACGATCAGTAGAGAATAATTAGGCAAAATTATAGTAGATATAGCGGGAAGGATTACGACAATTGGGAAAATCATAACTCTAGACCTCCTTAATCTTGTCTCCAACCCTTAATATCTTTAGTTGTTAATTTACTATTTTAATTTGTTAGTTAACTAGTTAGACATACGAATTTTGTTATTTATAGCTTAGGAATTGTTTGAACTTGTCTTCTTAGTGATATTAAACAGTTGTATCTAAGCCTTAGTTCTCTGTGGGATTCGACTCTTGACTTTTAGACCGGATTATATTTGCAGCGACCGCTTATCCTTTTTAGGACTAGAGTTGGGCGTGATGACCTCTATTTCATCTTTTGTAATTTTTGGTCAAATTAAGGTCATGTTCATCTACTCAGGTCTCATACATGAGTATTTTCTCTTCTACTTTAATTACAATTACTTCGATTAGGTTTTCATAAGAATATGCTTAAAAGAACTTAAGTGAAGACATTTAAATTTTTATTATCTTAAACTAAAGTCGTGTGTACTGTACCAAAATATCCTTAAATGTTTTGGACTTAATATGTCATGTGAAAAGTGAAAGTTAAGAAGTTACTAAACATAAAAAGAGATTTTTGTTTTTTGAAACACAAATTGAAACGGAGGGAGTAATTGATCACTCTAGTCTTTATTAGTCAATTTGTTTTGGAATTTTTACATTCCTATACACTATTTGAAACTTTATTACCCTGCCTACTCAAGTTTCAATTTAATTACATACTATATACAAATTTACCAATTATATACACTTTTGGAATTAAATGAGTATCCATTTATATTAGGGATTAATTATTTCCATCCTTATTCTCTCTCCCTCTTGTGCTCTCTCTCTCTCTCTCTCTTCATCTATCTCTCTCATGCGCTCTCTCTCTCTCTCTCTCTCTCTACGTCTCGCACTCCCTAATTCCAGTAATGTAGAGCAAAGGAAAAGAGAGCAGCAATTCCATGCTTATTGTGTAATAACCCGGTTGGTCGTTTTGAGTATTTGTAATTAGCTCACTAGTTTACGGGCATGAGTAGCTTCATATGATGTATTATGACTTATATGAATCGTCGGTTTTAGTTTTCAGGTTATTCGGAATCGTTTTGGAAAAATGAGTTCATTGTTGAAGCTTTAAGTTAGAAGAATTGACCAAGTTTGACTTTTTGTGAATTTGACCCCGAAAGGGAGTTTTGATGGTTCCGTTAGGTCCGGATGGTGATTTTGAACAGGGGCCGATGCCCAGATTTGGATTTGGATGTTTCTAGAAGGTTTCGGAACAAGTTGGCAAAAATTGAAAATTTGAAGGTTTGGAAAGTTCATTGGTTTGACCGGAAGTTGACTTTGAGGATATCGGATTTGAATTATGGTTCCAGGAATTGAAATAGCTTCTTCATGTCATTTGATACTTGTGTGCAAATTTTTGGTTCATTCCGGGATGATTGGATATGTTTCGGCTCGATTTTTGGAAATTAAAACTTCAAAGATCATAAATTTCGTTTAGAGGTGTGATTTGTAATTTTGATGTTTTTATGTGTGTTTTGAGTCCTTGAGTAAGTCCTTGTTATGTTATGTGACTTATGGGTATGATTGGGCGGGGTCCTCAGGCGCTCGAGTGTGTTTCGGATAAATTTCGGATCATTTTCTTCAATGTTGCAGCTGTTGGTTCTGGTGTTCCGCACCTGCGACTAGTATTGTGCAGGTGTGATGGTCACATAAGCGTTAGTGGAGTTGCAGAAGCGAGATGAGGCTGGGTGAGAAAGACCGCAGAAGAAGATTTTTGTAGCACACATGCGGGCGCGCAGATGCAGGATTGGGAGCGCAGGTGCGAAAATCTTTGCAGAAGCAAAATTTGTCATCCACAGGTGTAGGGGTTGCTGGGCAAGGCCACTTTTCGCAAAAGCGATAATTTTATCGCAGATGCGACGAACTGTCCTCAAATGCGGAATCGCTGGTCCAAATGTTATAAGTCAAGGGTTTTGGTCTTTATTCATATTTTGAGATGTCCGGCCAATTGATGTAATTTTTGGAGCAAATTTCGTCACGAGGATTGAGGTTAGTGGTCTCTACTCGGCTTTTGTTATATTTCACGAGGATTTGGAGTCAGAAATGAGTGAAATTAGTATGGTTGGACTCGTAAACAAATGGGTTGTCAATTTTTGCGAGTTTTGTCGAGTTCCGAGGTGCAGGCCTGGGTTGGGATTTTTGGCGATTTCGGGTTTTTGATTCAAGATTGATCTTTTCTTATTGGGATTGGTTCCCTTAGCCTTTTTTGATGTATTTGAGTTGTTTTTGGTTAGTTTCGAGCCGTTCGAAGGTTGAAACGCGCGTGATGGCATCTTTGGAGCATCGCTTGGCTTGCTCGGCATTGGTATTGGCTCGTTCGAGGTAAATAACTATTCTAAACTTAGTGTTGAGGGTATGAAACCCCAAAATACGTATTATGTGATTGGTATTGAGGTGAAGCACATGCTAGGTGATGGGCCTGTGGGCGTGCAACATGTGAATTGGGACTTTGTTGTTTCCATGGAACTGTATAGTAGTTTTATTTTGTTAATATCCATGTTTTCACCATGCGATAAAATAAATTAGCTGTAAATCATGCTAGATATCATGTTTAGGGTTTATGTTGATACTGTTGGGACCCATAGTGGTCGTTTCTTTTTGTCATTTCGCTGATTTCATTGATATTCCGCACCCAGTCATATTCATGCATTCATATCGTATCTTAGTCTCAGTTTTTATTTATTGATACATCATATCATTGTTGTCGGGTTAGATTCATGACATTGTGAGCCCATGAGCGAGACTGGAGAGATTGATGACTGAGTGAGGTCGGGGCTTTTTTGTGAGGATATTTATATTATAGCATGTGAGTCTTTCGTATATCACGTGAGTTGTCCATGCGGATTCAGGTATTGATACCATAGCACGTGAGTTGTCCGTGCAGCACATGAGTTGTCCGTGCAGCACGTGAGTTGTCCGTGCAGATCCAAATATTGATACTATAGCACGTGAGTTGTCCGTGCAGCACGTAACTTATACGTGCGGATTATAGCGCTTGGGTTGTAGGAGCCCCTCCGGAGTCTGCACACCCCCAGTGAGCGCAGTCGACTATATATGTATGTGGATCAAGCTGTCATCGCAGAGGTTGTTGTACAACTCTGAGTGTTTAACTATGTTGAGCATTGAGCAGTGAGATTGAGTACTCTGAGAGTGGAGTACATGATTCATCCCTGAGATACATGGCATTTTCATGCTCATATGGCATTCAAGCATAGAGATGCATTTTCCTCATGCTATATAGTATCACGTCATTCATGATCTTTTTACACACATTGATATGTGGGCATGGAAAGGTATTTTTCACTTCTTATCTGGAAAGAAAATGAAACATCTTACTTATTGTTGAAAGGATTTTGGGGGGAAAATCACAGTTTTCAAACTTACTCGTATTTCTGGCATTTTCGGTAAAAGATTTGAGTTTTCACTGAGATACTTGAAAAGCATGCCTATTTTTTTGTAACTGTGAATGAGCTGAGCATTTTACTTCTGAGATCCCTCTTTTATTACTTGTATTATGCTATTGTGAACTGTTGTGGAATATTGGCATTGGACCCAACCTTGTGTTAGCTCGTCACTACTTTCAACTTAAGGTTAGGTCTGTTACTTACTGAGTACATGGGGTCGGTTGTACTCATACTACACTTCTGCATCTTGCGTGCAGATGTTAGGTGCTGATGTTGTTGTGTTCGATGGGAGCTGGATTGAAGATGTACCTACATCCCAGTTGTGATTGCCCCTTGTACGTGGTAGCTTTAGATCTATAAAGCTCTTTTTATGTACCTTTCAAACATACCATGTATTTATTTAATTTCCGCTTTGTAAACTCTACTCTTAGAAGCTCATGATTTGTACTACCAGTGCTTGGAAAATATATAAAATTCAGTAAATTATTTTCGTTCAATTGTCTTGTTAATATTATTAAAATTGGATAATTGTTAGTTGTCTTACTTAGCGGGTTGGGTTAGGTGCCATCACGACTAGTGGATTTGGGGTCGTGAGAAGTTGGTATCAAAGCTATAGGTTCATAGGTTCTACAAGTCATGAGCAAGTGTCTAGTAGAATCTCGCGGATCGGTATGATGACGCATGTACCTATCTTCGAGAGGCTACATGGCATTTAGGATATGCTTCCCATCTTTCTTTCCTTATCATGCGACATTGATTCATCCTGAAGCGTAACTCTTGAATTCCTTCCACGCATTCGTATGCGCACATAAGCTCTCGGTATCAGTTGTGCAATGACGGCTTGTGATTCCATGGTTGACGTGTGAGATCTGATTTTTGGCATGCTAACGATGGGCTAGTATGGAAGACTTGAGGCCAAGTTTTGACTGTAGCTTGAGCACAGAGATTTCGATTGTGTGAGCACGTGCTTTTGGGACTTATATATCTTTTGGTGTCCTTATTAGTTGGATTTTTTATTGGATGACTATGTGGTGAGTATGAGTTGACTGCGAGATGTGTTTAGATTGTTCGAATGTGATGAGAAGAGTTTACTTGAGATGTAGAAAGGACTATTGGGTGTTTGATTTCTGTTTTGATTTGGCGTATAGCCTCGAGTTATGGGTGTGTTCAAGGACCTCTCATGTAGTTTAGTTGTTAAGTGAAGTAGATTTTCATGTCATGTTATTAGTTCAGACACAGGAAGATTAAGTGACTGCGTAGTAATTGTGGTTGTGAAAGGCTACCAAGAGATGTTAGATTGAGACTAAGCAGGTGGGTTACCTCCTGCAGGGTGTCCTGTGTCACGACCCAAAATCTATAAGGTCGTAATGGCGCCGGACATCATTGTTAGGCAAGCCAATCATTAATTAATTGAAATAATTTCCGATTTTAGCAGTTATGAAAATCATTAACTTTCACTTATTACATAATAATTAAATAGAATCCGTTAAGCAAATACAATGGTTTAAATAGTCCTATTTTAACAAATATATCCCCAACACATCCCAGAACCCGGTGTGACAAGTACATGAGCAATTTCTAAGAATTTTACAATTTCTACAAAGCTTGTCTAAAATACAAGTGGAAATTAAAATAATGTAATACAGTATGAGGGAGACTCTGTCAGCTGCGGATCGCCTTCGGATGATGCAGCTCGCCTAAGTCTCCAAATGCTCCACATCGCTATGAAAGTACTTGTGCAATAAAAATGCATAGCAAGTGTAGCATGAGTACGAAAACAACGTGTACTCAGTAAGTCGCTCACCTAACCTCAGAGAGGTAGTGACCAGAGGTCGAATTAGACACTTGCTTGAGGTCAATTTAGTGTATTCAAGTGTGACACTAAGCATGATTATCATAGGCAATTTATTAAGTTCAGGAATAAATAATATCAACTCTTTCCACATTTAACACTTTAAATCTTCGTCATATTAATAACAATTAATCAACATGGGTGATTTTACCAAATAACAAATAATCAACCGGAAGGAACAACTTCTTCCAAAAATCTTTAATAAATTTAAACCTCCGTCATTTCAGTTGACACTTAAAATTCCAGGCCAGTAATCAGGGAAAACTCACAGCAAATACGCAGTAAATATTATGCGCAAGCAATACCGAGGGTCGAACGGCGCGGACCAACAATAATAAATTGTGCACTGCCGAGGGTCGAACGCTCGAACCATAGATGCATCTATCTTCCCCGCTCGCGAATCGAACATGAGACGCGGTTATACATAAAAATAATAAGGCTAGCCTGCTCGCGAATCATACCTGCCGCTCAAGGGATCATATGTACACATATTCACATAATAAATCCGCATTTTTATCAAGAAAGCAGTTTTCTCAGGAAAGTGGTAAAATTCTTCTTAAAGGAACATGAAATATAGCTTCTAAATCTTTGTTTTGAAACTCATTTGCCAGGTTTAATGATATTCCATAATATAACCCTATCAGGTATACAATTCTTCACGGAGGAATCAATTCTCTTTCTAGATGATTAAGAAAATGAACTCTAGTCTTCTTTAGATATTCAATTACGATTTCGATTATATTAGCAGTTTAATATTACACGCAGGATCACAGGTACAACACGTAAGGCATGCTAGTGGGTCCTAGACTACCCAGAGATGGCATAATAGTAGCTACGCACGGACTCCCGTCACCTCGTATGTACGTAGCCCCCGAAGATTATAGCACATACTTAATTAATTCACCTAGGGGGACAATTCTCCCTCACAAAGTTAGCAAGGAGACTTACCTCGCTTCGAAATTTCATAACCGGCTTCCAAGTCCTTCCGACGACTCCAACGGACACACAACGCCCCAAAACTATCCAAATAACGGCAAACCAATGAAAATATACTCTAATATTTGCAAAAAATTCCAAATTATACAATTTCCCAAACCCGCTCAATGAATTGACCAAAATGCCCTAGGGCCCACGTGCACGGAATCCGAAATTTCTCGAAGATATATTCTACTCATAGCTTTACTAGTTCAAATATACGATTTACTCTAAATTCCATGCTCAAATTCGTGGCTAAAAATTTTTACCATTTCTAGGTTTTCTTCAATATTTTCAAAATTTGTCCACAATTTTCATGTATAATTCCATGCAATAACCTTGTATTTAACTTACAAAAATGAAGGAGTTACTTACCTTGTGATCCCTGACGAAAACCCTCTCTTGAAGCTCCTCCAAAATCGTCCACATTTAGTGAAAAATAAAGAAATGGACAACCAATCTCGATTTTAAAACATTCTGCCCAGGTCGTTTTTCGCACCTGCGACCCAACTCTCGCACCTGCGGCTTTCCTCAGCTCAAGCCAACTTCGCACATGCGCCCCATAACCCGCATCTGCGACTTCACAGGTGTGGAAATATCATCGCACCTGCTCTCCAAGCCAGACCACCACCTCTTCGCACCTGCGGCGCCATAGCCGCACCTGCGACCCAAGCCTCGCAGGTGTAGTCACACCAGATGACAGCAACCTCAGTCTTCTTCAAACTCTCAAACTTGATCCGTTAACCACCCAGAATCCACCCGAGGCCCCCGGTACCCCATCCAATTATACCAACCTGTTCCAAAACATAATGCGGACTTGCTCGAGGCCTCAAATAACATCGAAACCACGAATCACACCCAAATACCAACTTTATGAACTTAGAAATTTCCAACTTCTACATCCGATGCCGAAACCTATCAAATCACGTCCGATTGACCCCAAATTTTGCACACAAGTCATATTCGACATTACGGACCTGCTCCAACTTCCGGAATCGCATTACGACCCCGATATCAAAATTTCCACTTCCGGTAGGATTTCTCGAAAACCTTCAAACTTCTATCTTTAGCCAAATGACTTCAAAATGACCTACGGACATCCAAATTCACTTCCGATCGTGCTCCCAACTCCAGAATCACCATACGGAGCTATTCCCATGCTCGAAATCCTAAATGGACATCAATCACACTGAAATGCCTTACAGCCCAAAGTTATGAAATTCTTCTAAAATGCTATCTTCCATAATATACGTTGAAACACTCCCGGGTTATCCAAAATCCGATTCGGACATACGTCCAAGTCCGAAATCATAATACGAACCTGCAGAAACCTTCAAATCCTGATTCGGAGGTCGTTTACTCAAATTTTCAATCTTAGTTGATTCTTCCAACTTAAGGCTTCCGAATTGAGAATTTTCTTTCCAAATCAACTCTAAACTTCCCGAAATTCAATTCCGACCACACCCACGGGTCATAATACCTGAAACGAAGATGCTCACGGCCTCAAACCGCTGAACGACGCGCTAGAGATCAAAACGACCGATCGGGTCATTACATTCTCCCCCACTTAAACAAACGTTCCTCCTTGAACGTGCTAAGAACTGCTCTGGAGTTATCTGAAATCACTGTTTAACACCTCGTGCACCTACCCATGCTACCACAACCCAGTTGAGCACATTAGCTTAATCAAATCTAAAGATTTCTTCTTTTATCCATATAATAAGCTCAGAACCTAGTTCCAACACTTGAAATTCTCTTCCAGGCCTAGTTCTAATATATAAACACCGTGTCAACTACCACACGACATACCAGAACATGACTACATGCCTTTGCTGAACCAGCACCATGCACCGCATAACTCATCGTCTGACCACAACGACACTCCCTGAACCTAAATAGCCAAAATTCCACGAATCTGATGCTCCTAATGACCTCATGATATATATACATACATCCTACTATAATGCTGACGATACCACCACAACGGAGGAGATGTGTAGAAACTCATACCCAACTGTAGAGTTAACAAATCGTTGAATATATTATCTTGACTAGAATCATCACCTCGTTATAAACCTGAATAATGGTATTTGTTCTTTAATATACACTTCACATAACCTTATCGCACTGATCCCTGATCCGAAAATCTCGTCTCACCCAGTATGAACTGCTCATAGAACAAATCACCCCAAACATGACCAACAGCCTCACATGTTACCACATCGCGCCAATAGGCAATAACTCGAACATGATAAGAAGAAATGACTCAGGAAGGGACTATTCAACTCACGCAACTAATATGAACTTGTCTCAGAAAATAGGGAGTAGAACATAAGAAAGAATATATATAGGAACCTTACTCATTATCATACTGTTGCGGCGTGCAACCCGATCCGAATAACATACCCGTGGCGACGTGCCACACGATCCACACATAAAATTTACATAAGAAGATATATATGGAGCTGATTTGTTCACTATTACAAATTACTGAATATCGATCATAAGCACGCTAAGTGAATAATACCATCCTGGGGAGACTGATAAAGTCGTATGCTACAAAGCTCAAGCACAACTGAGGTCCGATATATATATATACACTCTGGATCTCAAGAGTTATCCTGCTCACATAACATCCCCACTACGCGGGACCTCAACACAGGAAATTATCAAGTCATTTCACAACTCACATGGCACAATCATAATATCGCATGAATGTGACGAAGACGGGACAACATCCGCTGTTCTAATACCTTCCCATGAAAAGCGCTCCACTGAAATGAACATGCTTGGCTCCTACGGATCCCATAACCACTTTTAAATCCATCCACAAACATCGAGTCTACCCTGCTCGCACCAAACTAAGCTAATAGCTTTACCTGGGTCCATATTAACCCACCTTCTCTCATAATACACGAGAACAACCATCATCACCAGGGCAAACACCCCATAATCCACAATCAACTTAATAGAACGCCCTCCAGGCATAAATTCTCAAATAGGCAATGTTGCATTCCTTATACTTGGTCTGAATCTTCAATCAATCAGGTGACTACATGTCACACTTATACAATCTTCTCGTAGTCATGCTTCCATGACCTTGCACACAAGGCAACAAGTCTGCACATCTATACCACCGACCACACTAATGCTGCAAAGCAAATCAAGAACCCATGACCAGGCATCTTTCACTGAATATCGATCTCAGGTGACACTGAAGATAACACTAGCTTACTCTAAACTTTCATATCACTTTTCCTTGCTCATCCGAGCTCATGACGTCCTTGTCAACACCGAATCGCAATCTCGATTCTCACACCCAGTTACATACTGCTTACTGCACCTAACATGCCAATATGAGGTAGCGCAAGAATTCCATCGTAACTTTTGAACCACCAATAGGGTAAACATTCCATCATATAGAAACATTTTACATTACTCAATTCAAGAGTACCATCTCAACACATGAGTGAATTCTCACCATCACCCAACATGCAAATCCTTAAGTAGTAGTCTATACCACCATAACCCTTCCTGGATCTACCTATACCTGACAGGCCATAGCACTCAAATGCTCCCACATAAAATCCATTACGAAGATCGACAAGCCCCGCACACACCGGCACAAACCATATGCATAACTTAATCACATCAAAGGAACTGACCACTGCCGCAAATGTGCCATTTCAACCATGGCTAATCAATCTATCCTCTTTTAATCATCTTCAATTCCTTCAGGAATAATAGCAACTTCTTTCAACTCATAGCAAACTCAACCCTCACTCATCCCGAGTGACCTTGATTCACGAGACTATGCTACTTAAATCCCGCAAACCGTCTCATACCCTCCTGATAGTCTTTCTACAACCCGGATTTTATTTCCCTCACTCCTCCAATACTATCCTGCATGTTGAAACATATCACAGAAGATTCCAACCATCTTCCTTTTTCTCAAAAATTAGTCTGCAAAAGCTTGATTCTCGATCATACTGCTGCCTGAAACCCTTAAACATCGCGTTCTTAACTTTTGAACTCACTAGGACCGTTTGAGAGTCACCCACTCTGACTGGCCCCGAATACAATCAACTCCAAGGCTCTTATAGCACATGAACACCCTTTTCCTTGAAGCACGTGACTGAGTCACTACCCTAACAACTCACCTATGCCTTAAGCAAAATTCTAAATCTTCCAAAGCCTAACCCTGGACCAACAGGGAAACCTTTTGGACACATTCATCATATCCCACGCACAATCACCATTTTACTCCTTTTCCTTAGCTGTAATAACTTGCCAACACGCCGACAATCCACAAACCTATGATAACATAATCCTGCAACCCAACTGCAGATGGTGGGACTCCCCCCACTTAGCCCGAAGCTACTCCTAGCACCACTCTAGACCCTGTCGAGATCATTTATCCTTTGATAACATGATCTTGCTCAACCAATCTGTCCAATTCTTCCAAATTCTCTTGCTAGCACTCCCTAAATACTCAAATTCTCTAGAATCATTCACACATTCTGCCTCCTATCGAATAGCCACTAGAACCCCTCATAGAGACCTACCAACAATGCCACCGCTAACCTATTCACAGGAGATAACCCACCTATGGAAATCACCTGCGGACACCTTCCAACGATGCTGAAATGCACGCTCTCTGCGACATCAATACCCCATCCTACGCTGTGCTTCACTTACCAAATTTACTAGTCTGTCCTCTCCTCATGCACATCCATTAAATGCGCGACAATATCTTCAAATTCCAAGCTATGTTATCGCTCCCCCACTTTGCGACTACTCGACTTCCGCTTCGTACACCTGGCCTCCTAGAAATGGAACCACCGCCTAGTCTCACTTCAGGATCATTCTCAGTAGCTCTCAAACCCGCATATCACCACGACTTCAAACTCTCTGAAGATCATCTTTCTCTAGTTGCCTTCATTATCCACATTTATCTGGTACTGAACCACCGCACCTCACGGTCTCTGCCAACCGCATTCTTCAATACTAATTCTTAATTCTGACCCCACACAACCGAAGAAACCATAGCACCGACAAACTAAACACATTCCATTCGATCAATGACGATGATTTCACGTCACAGGTACATATCCCACCTCACTTGAAGACGCCAAGTCTTAATACTTTATCAACCCCAACTGGACCATTCATAATTCAAATGCCTTTCCTCTACCGGAACTAAAATACTAAAATCTCGAAATCACACTCTGAGAAGACCTCCCTTCAAACCATTCATCACCCCCCAACATACGGGCAAGCATTCTATCATCATATCGACATCGCGCGATAACCAATCGCAAGCATCATCACTACCTGCATAGCCTTAAGGCTCTTAGAAACACAACTACTGAGTGGAAACAACATATTATTCTCTTGCAGGGCCATAACAACAGCCACAACCAAATTACACATGGAAACATCTCGAATTACATCTGTAGAACCATTTCAATTCCTCAAATTCCTGATTCATAGCAAGCGCTTCGCGACGCGTAAGATTGAGTAGGAATTAACATAGGCATAAGCCTTAAAGGAATCGAATCGCACGATGAGGAATCCATGAGGGAAGTACTCCTAACAGCAATGTAGCCTCTCGAAGATAAGTACAGACGTCTCCATACCGATCTACAAGACTTTAATAGACTTGTTCATGACTCGTGAGACCTAAGGGAACCTAGAGCTCTGATACCATGTTGTCACGACCGAAAATCCATAAGTTCATGATGGCGTCGGACATCATTGTCAGGCAATCCAATCATTAATTAATTGAAATAATTTCCGATTTTAGCATTTATGAAAATCATTACCTTTCACTTATTACATAATAATTAAATAGGATCCGTTAAGTAAATACAATGGTTTAAATAGTCCTATTTTAACAAATATATCCCAACACATCCCAGAACTCGGTGTCACAAGTACATGAGCAATTTCTAAGAATTTTACAATTTCTACAAAGCTTGTCTAAAATACAAGTGGAAATTAAAATAATGTAATACAGTATGAGGGAGACTTTGTCAGCTGCGCATCGCCTTCGGATGATGCAGCTCGCCTAAGTCTCCAAATCCTCCACATCGATATGAAAGTACTTGTGCAATAAAAATGCACAGCAAGTGTAGCATGAGTATGAAAACAACTGTACTTAGTAAGTCGCCCGTCTAACCTCAGAGAGGCAGTGACGAGAGGTCGAATTAGACACTTGCTAGAGGTCAATTTAGTGTATTCAAGTGTGACACTAAGCATGATTATCATAGGAATTTTATTAAGTTCAGGAATAAATAATATCAACTCTTTCCACATTTAAGACTTTAAATCTTCGTCATATTAATAACAATTAATCAACATGGGTGATTTGACAAAATAACAAATAATCACCCGGAAGGAACAACTTCTTCCAAAAATCTTTAATAACATTAAATCTCTGTCATTTCAGTTGACAATTAAAATTCCAAGCCAGTAATCAGGCAAAAATCACAGCAAATACGCAGTAAATATCATGCGCAAGCAATGCCGAGGGTCGAACGGAACGGACCAACAATAATAATATGTGCACTGCCGAGTGTCGAACGGCTCGAACCATAGATGCATCTATCTGCCCCGCTTGCGAATCGATCATACGGCGCGGTTATACATAAAAATAATAAGGCTAGCCTGCTCGGGAATCATACTTGCGACTCAGGGGCTCATATGTACACATATTCACATAATAAATCCGTATTTTTATCAAGAAAGCAGTTTTCTCAAGAAAGTGCTAAAATTCTTCTTAAAGGAACATGAAATATAGCTTTTAAATCTTTGTTTTGAAACTCATTTTATAGGTTTAATGATATTCCATAATATAACCTTATCAGGTATACAATTATCCACGTAGGAATCAATTCTCTTTCTATATGATTAAGAAAATGAACTCTAGTCTTCTTTAGCTATTCAATTACGATTTTGATTATATTAGAAGTTTAATATTACAGGTTGGATCACAGTTACAACACGTAAGGCATGCTAGTGGGTCCTAGTCTACCCGGACATGGCATAATAGTAGCTACACACGGACTCCTGTCACCTCGTACGTACGTACGTAGCCCCCGAAGATAATAGCACATACTTAATTAATTCACCTAGGGGGACAATTCCCCCTCACAAAGTTAGAAAGGAGACTTACCTCACTCCGAAATTCCATAATCGGCTTCCAAGCCCTTCCGACGACTCCAACGGACGCACAACGCCCCAAAACTATCCAAATAACGGCAAACCAGTGAAAATATACTCTAATATTGGCAACAAATTCCAAATTATACAATTTCCCAACCCCGCTCAGTGAATTGACCAAAATTCCCTCGCGCCCACGTGCCTGGAATCCAAAATTTCTCGAAGATATATTCTACCCATAGCTTTACTAGTTCAAATATACGATTTACTCTAAATTCCATGCTTAAATTCTTGGCTAAAAATCCAAATTGCCATTTCTAGGTTTTCTTCAATAGTTTCCAACTTTTTCAACAATTTGCATGTATAATTCCATGCAATAACCTTGTATTTAACTTAGAAACATGAAGGAGTTACTTACCTTGTGATCCCTGACGAAAACCCTCTCTTGAAGCTCCTCCAAAATCGTCCACACCAAGTGAAAAATAAAGAAATGGCCAACAAATCTCGGTTTTAAAACATTCTGCCCAGGCCGTTTTTTGCACCTGCGACCCAACTCTCGCACCTACGATTCCACAGGTGCGACCAAACCTCCGCACCTGCGGCTTTCCTCAGCTCAAGCCCACTTTGCACCTGCGCCCCATAACTCTCATTTGCGACTTCGCAGGTGCACAAATATCATCGCACCTGCGCTCCAAGCCAGACCACCACCTCTTCGCACCTGCGGCTACCCATCTGCGGCCCAAGCCTCGCAAGTGCGGTCACACCAGATGACAGCAACCTAAGCCTTCTTCAAAATCTCAAACTTGATCCGTTAACCACCCGGAATCCACCCTAGGCCCCCGGGACCCCGTCCAGTTATACCAACATGTTCCAAAACATAATGCGGACTTGCTCGAGGCCTCAAATCACATCGAAACCATGAATCGCACCCAAATCCCAACCTTATGAACTTAGAAATTTCCAACTTCTACATTCGATGTTGAAACCTATCAAATCACGTCCGATTGACCCCAAATTTTGCACACAAGTAATATTCGACATTACAGACTTTCTCCAACTTCTAGAATCACATTCCGACCCCGATATCAAAATTTCCACTTCCGGTCGGATTTCTCGAAAACCTTCAAATTTCTATCTTTAGCCAAATGACTTCAAAATGACCTACGGACATCCAAATTCACTTCTGATCGTGCTCCCAACTCTAGAATCACCATACAGAGCTATTCCCAGGCTCAAAATCCTAAACGGACATCAATCACATTGAAATGCCTTACAGCCCAAATTTATGAAATTCTTCTAAAATGTTATCTTCCATAATATACGTCGAAACGCTCCCGGTTTATCCAAAACTCGATCCGGACATACGCCCAAGTCTGAAATCATCATACGAACCTGCTAGAATGTCAAATCCTGATTCGTAGGTCGTTTACTCAAAATTCCAATCTTAGTTGATTCTTCCAACTTGAGGCTTCCGAATTGAGAATTTTCTTTCCAAATCAACTCTAAACTTCCCGAAATTCAATTCTGACCACACCCACGATTCATAATACCTAAAATGAAGCTGCTCACGGCCACAAACTGCTGAACGACGTACTAGAGCTCAAAACGACTGGTCTAGTCGTTACATCCTGAGGGTGGGTGTGATACCTATCTTGTTTTGTAGAGAGTTTCCTCTTGCCAGTGAATTGTATATGTTGCAATTTGAGTTTGGATCACTTGTGGGAGTTGGCTTGGACGTTACTAGGGTGAATGCGAGATTTGCAGATGATTTGAGGTACTATGTGGGTTGTGTATGTGAGCTTATGAAGGATTCAGTTGAATTTCACCACGGTATTATGGCAGTAATCGAGTATGGGCATTGTGAGTTATTGTATGCTTTGATATATTGCTTTCAGCCAAGTGGCGGAGTCTGCTATCGATGAGTTGATTGCATGATTATGTGTTGTATTGGTTTTGATTGAGGTATACTAGTGAATCAGTATGACTGCAAGGGTTGAGATTGAGGATGACTCGTGTAAGGGAATTTCTGGATAAGGGTTGTATTACACCCTATGGGTATATGGGAATCATGAAATGATTAAGTGGTTAGTCGTGAAGGATGTAGTGTGCATGGAGTAGGAATTTGCTTGGTCGCTTAGGAGTGTGGGTTACTCCCTTGGGTGTTGGTGTGCTAATGGAGCACACGTCGTTGGGTCCGTTTGGTCGGGTTAATTAAGATTTGAGAAGAGTGGATGACTCTCGGGAATGGTTCTAATGTATTCAAGCTTTAAATATAGCGATTTGGAATTTTTAAGATTTGTATATGGCTAGAAATTGAGAGTTACATTGGACGGTGTCGATACTTGTGTCATATTTATATCATTGGGGATTATGAATTTTAGTATCAATAAGGTGAAGGAAATAGTTTTAGTTTCCCATAAGGTCTCTTTAGAGTGGGTGTCTCGGTTATGGTGCTTCGGGTGCTTAAAAGGGAAGTCAGCGGCTTATGGGCCTTAGGGCGTTGTGGTTTTATACTAGGGTTTCTTGTGTGGTGAATTTTGGCTAAGGATCACGGTGTTCTAGAAAGGAGAAGTATCAATTTGAAGGCAATTTTAAAAGGACTTGGAGAAATAGGACAGCTTGGTAGTAGGTTGGATCAGCGTTGTAATGGATATGATTGGTTCTTTGGGTACTTGTTATGTGGCTAATCTCTACAGGTGATTTGTGGAAATGCTCTTGAATTTTGGCGACATGCGTGGCTAGGTTGATTTAGAGAGATTCGGTTCTGATAACTTGGTTATGTGCAAATGGGTTTCGAAGAGTTCTCAATGGTTTTTACCACGGTTCGCGGGGTATATTTCCTACTGGCATGAGGAGCATGTGGTATATATTGAATTTCTCCTGGATGAAATCAAATGGAAGGTTCTTGGTTTATTGAGTATGTGGTTGCTTGTGACTCGGAGTGGACTATGAATTTCTCGTATTTTTCACATGATGGAATGGTATATGCGATATGTTGTGGGGGATTGAGATTTATGTGAGCAAGAACACAGTTCAATTTTGAAGGGAAGGTCAATTCATAGGAGGCAGGGACGGTTTCATATGACTAGGTAAATGATAACTATTTGGTATGGCTTGATGAGAGTATACATTTCAGAAGGGAAAATGTGTTTTGATGTGTGGATACTTCATTGGTACTGCGGCACTCTTCTGGTTGGTCGACTGCTGATATTCAAATTCTTCTACGTGGCACGGAAGAATTTTAGAAGTAATTCCTCGTGGGATGATCGTGTATGAGAGATGTGTTAGAAATTTTGGTGGTCGAGTTGGGATCAAATATGGTGATTCGTGAGATCTATGGATTCGGAGACTAGGAGTTCTCAAGAGCGGATTGTTTCATGGTTGTGAACTGATGTGTGGCTAGAATTCGTGATTTTAAGCATTATATACCTCGCATTTTATGTGCTTTAATGATAAAATACACGTCGTATGTGCTTAATATGGTTTATTTTATGTGTAGGTGAATTGGAAATGGAAACGGGGCTAAACGGATGCAAATACGTCGAAGAACACGCGAGAGGGGACACCCGGGGGATCGCCAGGCGCCAAGCCAAACAGCCTGGGGCAGCCTGGCGTTACCCAGGCGTTAGACCCATAACGCCTGGGGGGACCAGGCGTTACCCAGGCCTTAGGGCTGTAACGCCTGGCCC
>ML408359.1:95229-123487 GCA_005239525.1 Nicotiana knightiana | reverse complement strand
AGTTTAGTGGATAGTTAAATCACAAGTCCCTGTGGGTACGATATCTGGACTTCAATTCCTATATTACTTGTCGACCACGTACACTTGCGTGTGCACTGGGAAATCAACCAACATGAACTATGAAGTCATGATCGAAGCTAGCCAGATGATAGTATGTGTTATGATTTAGTCATTGTGGGCTTTCTGAGGTTTATCTATCTCGTTGTGGGTGCCCGAAGTTGATTTGGGGGTCCATTGGTAGGCCCAATTAGGATGTGTACTCTATAACGAGTCGGATTGGTTGGCTCCATAATGCTATTGTTGAGGGATATGTCATTCAGTTATTGTTAAGATTATTCATGTTCTAAAATTTTCTTTGGGTTACTCTTTTATGCTACGAGGAGTTGTGATTCGTTAGTTCTAGGCACACATGGTGCGGTTCTATTGTGGTTTTATAGCGGGATTTGAGCGAGATGAGTAATTGGGTATTGCATGATTGAGGGCGTATTGGTTATGTTCTTTCATGTTTTGTTTGGCATTGTGTCATCTCATTCTCCGTGGTTATGGTAATTCACTTTGGGTACTTGATGTCGAATTTCGCGTGGTTATTGATTCTTGAGCAGGGTGGCTCGGGGTATATGATATGTACCAGAATTTGGGTGGAGTCACGCATTGCACCGGAGTCATGTTGAGGTATGAACCTTTGTGTTAGAGTCGTGTGATGGTTCTACGGTGTGTTATGGGTCCTTAGCATTGTGTTGTGGTGATATCCATCAAGTTTGCGGACGGTTCTCTTGATTGAGTCATTTTTCTTGATCGAGTTCATTTGGATGGTTGCTTATTGGTGCATGGATTGCACGGTTTGTGGCTATGAGTAGTATTGTTTTTGCGTGTCAGTAGAGTAGTTGGTATTTGATAATATGGAGTTGTCGGATCTAGGATGCGTGCTATCGGATTTGATTGCGATGTATTTGGAAGGATAATATCGGAAGTCGCCTTAGGAATTGACTATAGTTCTCGTTAAAGGAGAGGGAGCTCAATGGCTTGTTGATTTGATGAATGATTATGAGTTTCCACGTGTTCTTTCATTATCGGCAGTGTACAAAGGTTTTAGAGTGGGGTTTTGTTAGATATGAGGTTTATTACCGGCATTGGGTTATTTGAGCAACTGTTGTGTTTAGAAATCATTTCTACGAGTATCTAAGATATGCGATATATCACACGATTGTAGCTTGGGATATGGTTGCTGCTTAGTTCCACTTGTTCAGACTTATACAGTGTGTAGGTTGCGAGATGCGGATCTTATAAGAAATTTCGGATGCTGGAAAATTGGATTCTAAGGTTTATGGGCTAGGTTGAATTGAGAAATTTCAGTTATGTCGTGTTATCAGACCTATATGGGATAGGGTGACATGGGATCACCCTAGGGTATGTGCATGGTAAGGTTATACGGCGGTTTGATGGTTTTTGGAGCAACTCTTGGCACGTTTGAGGACGAACATATGTTTAAGTGGGGGAGAATGTAACGTACCGGCCGTTCGTTTTGAGCATCTGCACTTCACTCGGTAGTTTATGGGCATGAGTATCTTTGTATGATATATTATCACTTATGTGAATCATCGGTTTTTCTTTTCAGGTTATTCGGAATCGGTTTGGAAGAATGAGTTCATTGTTGAAGCTTTAAGTTGGAAGAGTTGACCAAGTTTAACTTTTTGTGAATTTGACCCCGGAAGGGAGTTTTGATGGTTCTGTTAGGTCCAGATGGTGATTTTAACTCGGGCATATGTCCGGATTTGCATTTGGATGTTTCTAGAACATTTTGGCACAAGTTAGCAAAAATTGGAAATTTGAAGGTTTGGAAAGTTCATAAGTCTGACTGGAAGTTGACTTTGAGGATATTGGATTCGGATTGTGGTTCCAGGAATTGGAATAGATTCGTCATTTCATTTGGGTCTTGTGTGCAAAATTTGGGTTCATTCCAGGATGCATGGATATGTTTCGGCGCTAGTTTTGGAAGTTCAAAGTTCAAAGTTCATAGATTTCGATTTGAGGTGTGATTCGTCCTTTCGATGTTTTTATGTGTGTTTTGAGGCCTCGAGTAGGTCCGTGTTATGTTATGATACTTATGGGTATGATTGGACGGGGTCCCGAGGGGCTCGGGCGTGTTTCGAATTGATTTCGAATCATTTTCTTCAATGTTGCAGCTGCTGGTTCTGGTGTTCCGCACCTGCGACTAGTATTGCGCAGGTTCGATGGTCGCAAAAGCTTTAGTGGAGTCGTAGAAGCGAGATGAGGCTGGGTGAGGAAGACGCAGAAGCGGATTTTTGTAGCGCACATACGGGCGCGCACATGCGGGATTGGGAGCGCAGGTGCCAAAATCTTCGCAGAAGCGGAATTTGTCATCCGCAGGAGAAAGGGTTGCTGGGCAAGGCCATTTTTGCATAAGCGATTTTTTTACCGCAAAATAGGTGGTCCCAGATGGGACGAACAGTCCGCAAATGCGGAATTGCTGGCCATAATGCTATAAGTCGAGGGTTGTGGTCTTTATTCATATTTTCAGATGTGGGACTCAGATTGAGGCAATTTTTGGAGAAAATTTCATCACGGGGATTGGGTAAGTGTTCTCTACTCGGCTTTGGTTATATTTCACGAATCTATCTTCATTTTTTGGCAATTGGTTGGTGAATTTTTAAAAGAAATTTGAGGTTTTGGCTTAAAGTTTCATAATAAGAATTTTTGAGTTTTGAACATCCATTTGGAGTCGGAATTGAGTTAAATTAGTATGGTTGGACCCGTAATCGAATGGGTTATCGATTTTTGTGAGTTTTGTCGGGTTCCGAGGTACGGTTCTGGGTTGCGATTTTTGGCCGATTTCGGGTTTTTGATTCAAGATTGATCTTTTCTAATTGGAATTGGTTCCCTTAGCCTTGTTTGATGTACTTGAGTTGTTTTTGGTTAGTTTCAAGCCGTTCGGAGGTCGAAACGTGTGTGATGGCATAATTGGAGCATCACTTGGATTGCTCGGCATTGGTATTGGCTCGTTCGAGGTAAGTAACTCTTCTAAACTTAGTGCTGAGGGTATGAAATCCCGAAATACGTATTATGTGATTGGTATTGAGGTGACGGGCGTGTGGGCGTGCACCATGTGAATTGGGACTCTGTTGTTTCCATGGCACTATTTAGTAGTCTTATTTTGCTAATATCCGTGTTTTCACCATGCGATAAAGTAAATGAGTTGTAAATCATGCTAGATATCATGTTTAGGCTTTATGTCGTGCAGTTGGGACTCATATTGGTTGTTTATTGCTGTCATTTCACTGATTTCATTGATATTTCATGCTCAGTCATATTCATGCATTCATATCATATCTCAGTCTCAGTTGTTATTTATTGATACATCATATCATTGTTGTCGGGCTAGTTTCATGACATTGGGAGCCGGTGAGCGAGACTGGAGAGATTGATGACTGAGTGAGGTTGGGGCCTATTTGTGAGTATATTGATACTATAGCACGTGAGTCATCCGTGCAGCACATGAGTTGTCTGTGCGGATTCAGATATGGAAACCATAGCACGTTAGTTGTCCGTGCAGCACGTGAGTTGTCCATGCGGATCCAAACATTGATATTATAGCACGTGAGTTGTCCGTGCAGCACGTGAGTTGTCTGTGTAGCACGTAATTTGTCCATACGGATTATAGTGCTTGGGTTGTAGCAGCCCCTCCGGAGTCTGCACACCTCCAGTGAGCGCAGTCGACTATATATGTATGTGGATCGGGTTGCACGCCGCATTGGTTGTTGTCACGCTGAGTGTTTGAGGTTGAGCATTGAACAGTAAGATTGAGTACTCTGAGAGTGATAGTACATGATTCATCTCTGAGATACATGGCATTTGCATTCAGACATAGCATACAGGCATAGAGATGCATTTTTCCTCATGCTATATAGTATCACGTCCTTCATGACCTTTTTACACACATTGGTATGTGGGCATGGAGAGGTATTTTTCATTTGTTATCTGGAAAGAAAATGAAACATCTTACTTATTGCTGAAAGGGTTTTGGGAAAAAAAATCATAATTTTCAAACTTACTCGTATTTCCGGCATTTTCGGTAAAAGATCTGATTTTTCACTGAGATACCCTAAAAGCATGCCTATTTTTTTGTAACTGTGAACGAGCTGAGCATTTTATTTCTGAAATCACTCTTTTATTACTTGTATTATGCTATTATGATTTGTTGTTGAATATTGGTATTGGACCCAACCTTGTGTTAGCTCGTCACTACTTTCAACCTAAGGTTAGGTATGTTACTTACTAAGTACAGGGGGTCGGTTGTACTCATACTCCACTTCTGCACCTTGCGTGCAGATGTTGGCTATTGATGTTGTTGTGTTCGATGGGAGCTGGATTGAAGATGTACCTGCGTCCCAGTTGTGGCTGCCCCTTGTTCGTGGTAACTTTAGGTCTATAAAGCTCTGTTTATGTACCTTTCAAATAGACTATGTATTTATTTCATTTCCGCTTGTAAACTTTATTCTTAGAAGCTCATGATTTGTACTACCAATCCTTGGGAAATGTATAAAATTCAGTAAATTACTTTCGTTTAATTGTCTTGTTAATATTATTGAAATTGAATAATTATTATTTGGCTTACCTAGCGTGTTGGATTAGGTACCATCACGACTAGTGGATTTAGGGTCGTGACACATTGAAATTGCAGTCATGTAGAGCTGAAGGTGTTGCACAATTGGTGTTCAAATTCTAGTAATGTTGCACAATTGGTGTTCAAATTAAAATTGTCAATCAATAAATTTTGAAGGTGTTTGACTCTCCACCATTAATAGCCGTTAAAAAGCTTTGAAGCTTTGAATTCGATTGGGTTTTCAAAAACCATTATTTGTTTGGATTGGGTGTTGTTGCAAACAATTGGGAATATTGTTTGGAGTTTATATCTCAATTTTGAGGGTGTTTTGGTGAAGATTAGACTTGATTTTGGCTGAATTTCAGATTGAAAGAAGAAGAAGAAGAAGAAGAAGAAGAAGAAGAAGAAGAAGAAGAAGAAGAAGAAGAAGAAGAAGAAGAAGAAGAAGAAGAAGAAGAAGAAGAAGAAGAGAAGAAGAGGACATGACATACATTATACTTACGAAATTGTAGTAAAGTTATAGTATAATTGTAGAAAAAATGTATTTTGTTGTTTATATATATTTTTTAATTTAAATATTGTATGAAAGTTGAACAATATTGTATAAAAATTGTATTTAAGTTGTATGATATTGTGGTTGTATATAACTGGGTAGAAATAATGTATGAAAGTTGTAGATAAGTTGTATAATATATAATTGGTTGTATGAAATTTGTTTTTACTTTGTATAAATCATATACAAAATATACAAAATACATATTGTATAAAAGTTATATTTAAGTGGTATGATATTGTGGTTGTATATAACTGGGTAGAAATAATGTATGAAAGTTGTAGATAAGTTGTATAATATATAATTGGTTGTATGAAATTTGTTTTTACTTTGTATAAATCATATACAAAATATACAAAATACATATTGTATAAAAATTATATTTAAGTGGTATGATATTGTGGTTGTATATAACTGGGTAGAAATAATGTATGAAAGTTGTAGATAAGGTTGTAGATAAGTTGTATAATATATAATGAGTTGTATGAAATTTGTTTTTACTATGTATAAATCAGATATAAAATATACAAAAGACATATTGTATAAAAATTATATTTAAGTGGTAGGATATTGTAGTTGAATATAATTGGGTAAAAATAATGTATGAAAGTTGTAGATAAATTTTTAATTTATATGTTGATGTACCATATATTGTTCTTAGAGATAGAGATTTTATGTGTTTAGTTTGAATATAAATATGCAATGAAGTTTAGATTCAGTAGAAGTTATCTTTAGATCTTGTTAAAATCCGTCCCAAATTCTACGGTATTACATACACTTTTTCTCGGGGAAAAAATCAACATTGGAAATTATTGGCTAGCAAAATTCACCTCTAATAGAAGGAGCAATTTGACTGTAGTTATGATTACCCATTGGAAGTCGGTTTAATGAACTGGAAGTTGCTTTTATATTTCATATATGAACTGATTAGTCAACGTATTCATTCAAACATGACTATGCTTTTTAAGAATAAAATAACACGATGGAGACTGAAAATAAGGAGAAAGACAAGCATATTTTCCAAAAGACAAATATTTTTAACCAAGAATATATGGGAGGAAGATTTGATCACCATGTTGTTCATCAGAATGGATAACACTTGGAGATTTGGGTGGAGAAAAATAGCTTCCATGATTACCTTATATTAAAGCGGAAGAAAAATAAGGAAAGAGAAGAGGAGAAAAAAAGAAAAAGGGTGTAACTAGATCCCTTGATTGAAGATATTAACAATGGATTGGGATCCTTTTAAGATGGAATGTATATATTTTGTAGATAAAACTTTTTTAGATCGGATAATTAACTAAACGTGGACATTTTTGGTAATAAAAGTTCAAATAGTGTTGTATGCATGCAAAATTTATTGAATTCAAATTCAATAGAATAATTTGGACTATATTAGTCCAACTAAATATTATGGACTAATATAATTGGGTCAACGATATAAGTCCAATATATATGGATTAAATAAATAAGTCTTAATCCATTGCGCTCGCTCATTTAGTTGGGCTACAAATGATGAACCCACTTCATTAGGCCCAATATGGCATATTCCTAGAGGCCCGGTTAGGTGCCACATGTCAAATGACGTGGCACGTCAAGTCAAACAAAAAGAGCCAATAGGATCGTGTCATGTGTCAAAATGACAAGACATTCCAATCCAAATTAAAGGGCCAATGAAACAGCGCCACCTGTACAAGTGACATGTTCTGGCCAATCAAATGCGGTCATGTCACACTTCAATATGATTGGTCGGAAAGAGTTTGTTCTTATCACAACTCCTCCCTTCCACAACTATGAATAAGGGTCTTCATAACCCAGAAAAGACACCAGAAGTTATAACAAGAAGCAAGAGAGAGCTCGTGGATCAAATACCGCAAATTACTCTACAAGATTCAAGCTTCAAGAAATCAAGTTCAAGTTCAAGAAATGAAGTTCAAGCTCAAGAACGAAGAACAAGTCAAGATTCAAGGAGTACGAGTTCAAATCAAAGTTCGTGCTAGTTGAATTAAAGATCATTGTTCGTGGAAACAAATATATATATTCAAGATCAAGCTCAAAGGCCCTTGAATTTATTTACTATTGGAAAGAAGAATCAGAGGATTCATAGAGATTGTAACACTGAAATATTTGAAATCAAATACTACGATTGTTGCAATATTTTTCGGTCTTGATTTTATTTTCTCGACGCAAAATTTTATTGTCTACAAATTCTGGCGCGCCCAGTGGGGCAATTTTTACCTCTCATCTCAACTTTTCAATCACCAAAGTTCAAGAACGACGAAATGGCTTCAAAGAAAATCAACTCCAGTTCAACTTCCACCAAGGCTGCTAATTCCAAGTTCTTTGTTGATGTGGAAAGCATCCTCAATGTTACCTTTGGAAGATTTGGACCAGTTACAAGGAGCAAAGAAAGCTCGTTAGGAAAACAATCACCCCAAGTGCCATCAGCATCAACCCCTGTTTTCATATCCTCATCCTCAAAAGGAGCAAGATCTTCCACAAACGCACCCGAAGAAGGAAGCGATGTTGCTGAAAATATCAAGAAAACTCTTGCTCTACTTGACCTCTCTGTATCCAAGCACTCTGTTGTGAAGGAAAATGATGATGCTTCAAGTGATGGATCCTCCCCACTTACATCGCGTAACATGATCCATTCAAGAATCAATCTGTATGACAATCCATGCTACTTCCCGTATTCTACAACAATCATGCAAGCCATGGTGACAAACAGTTCATCTGTGGAAGAGTAGTTGGCGAACTTGACGGAAGCAATCATTGGCTTTACCAAGTACATGCAAAATCAAGATGCTAGAATTGACAAGCTAACAGATAGGGTGGGAATCTTGATGGAAGAATAATCCACACATGCACCCGATAAGGCTATCCCTGTCTCATCTGAAGGGAAGATTCCAATCGATCAACTGAAGGAGTTCATTGAAAGAACTATTAAAAGCAAGTACGAAGTTTCTACCAAGTCTTCCCTTACATACGCAAAGCCATACACTGCAAGGATTGATATGTTGAAGATGCCTACTGGCTGTCAACCTCCAAAGTTTCAACAGTTTGATGGTAAAGGCAATCCAAAGCAACATGTGGCGCACTTCGTTGAGACATACAAAAACGTTGGGACTTATGAAGATTACCTCTTCAAACAGTTTGTCCGATCTCTAAAAGTAAATGCTTTTGATTGGTATACAGACCTCGAGGCGGGATCTATTGATAACTGGGATCAACTAGAGAAAGAGTTCCTCAATCGATTTTATAGCACAAGGTGCACTGTGAGCATGGTGGAACTTACAAATACTCGTCAACGGAAGGGTGAACCAGTTATCGACTTTATCAATCATTGGAGGAATGCAAGCCTCAATTGTAAAGACAGGCTTAGTGAAGCTTCTGGCATAGAGATGTGTATCCAAGGCATGCAATGGGTATAACGCTACATCTTGCAAGGTATCAAGCCTAGCACATTTGAAGAACTTGCAACTCGTTCCCATGACATGGAATTGAGCATGGCCTCCGCTGTAAATGAAAGGTTGCCCATCCATGAACCTCACAAAGAGAATGACAAGCAAGAAGTTAGAAAATGGAGCAAGTTTGTACCAAGATCTGAAAACAAAGAAGCTATGAATGTCAACACATCATGTATGAAGTTCACGACGAAGGTGAGCAAGAAGCAGAGTATGAAATCCAATTCGTTTCAAGATAAACCAAGTGGAAAGTTAACTCTAAAATAAATGAAGGAGAAAGAGTACCCTTTTCAGGATTTAGATGTGCCACCCATTTTTGAAGAACTCCTAGAGTTAAATCTCATTGAGCTTCCAGAGATGAAGCGGACAAATGAAGATGGGAAATTGATGACCCAAATTACTACAAATATCATCGACTTGTGATCCACCCTCTGGAGAAGTGCTTTGTCTTCAAGGACAAAGTTATGGACTTGGCTCGTGAAAAGAAGATTGTGGTTGAAGATGAGAAAGCAAGCAAAAACCAAGTCTCTATCACATTTGGCTCATTCAGACGAATTATGTAGTTTTAAAGAAAGTAAAGATGAAGAATTATTGGAGAACAACAAAGTGAAGACGGTCAACCTGAGGATGATGAAAGTTGGACGTAGGTGACTCATCGTAGCCGCCATAAAAGGAGCCAATGAAAAAGATCAATGGAACAACCAAAAAGGAAAATAAAAGACCTCGGAGATGGAATCCAGTTAAGCATGTAAAGAAAGCAAAAATGGAGGTGCACCACCCTCAAAAGCCACGACATTCAGTGACCTTCGAGGATTTCTTGCCATGTTGGTTCCGCATGAAGATTTTTCGTGATGGTATTGAAGCCTCTTGTTGCAATGCTGATAAAGGGGAAGAAAAAAAAGTGATGACCTATCGTTAGCACTATCTTCAGAAAAGCTCATCGAGTCTATTCCTCAAGAAGTTAATGCGTGCAAGGAAAAGGTTACGTTCACAAATGACGATCTTCCACTGGGTGACACTCTTCACAACCGCACATTATACCTGGTTGGCTATATGCTTGATGAAAGAGTAAATCGAATTTTGGTTGATGGAGGATCCTTAGTAACATCTTGCCAATTTTCACCGTGAAAGAACTTGGTATTCCCATGAATGAAATCTCAGAAAGTCATGTGATGATCCAAGGATTCAACCAAGGGGAGAAAAGAGCCATAGATGCGATCAGGTTGGGAATCACCATTGAATATATGCACTCAAGTGCATGGTTGCATGTGATCGATGTGAATAATTCATACAACGTCTTGCTTGGAAGGCCTTGGATACATGAGAATAAAGTAGTTCCATCTACCTACCATCAATGTTTGAAATACTGCAAGGGGGAAGTCGAAAAGAAGATAGTTTCTGATGATGAACCATTCACCGAGGCAGAGTCACACTTCGCGGATGCAAAGGTCTACTTGAAGAACCGCATTGTGAAGGAGCTAAAAGTTGATGATGGCATGAAAAGCAATAATGAAGAGCCCACAAATAAAATAGTTGAGGTGACTATTGGTAAAGTCAAAGTTATTATTGAGGAGGTACACGCCAACGCGAATAAATCTCATAGAGGGGATATTGCGTCTTATGGAAAAAAAGTTAGTCTCACGCTCCAATATGTCCCTAAAAGGAAGATAGATGAATGCGAATCATCTAATCTCCAAACTAACGCAGTAAAGGAGTTAACTCTTCCGGTAAAATTAATTGAGGTAGTAAAGTTGTCCTCAAAGATGCTTGCAGGGTTTGTAGCCCAAAATCGTTTGCAGAATGTGGCACTCCCTACAAAGCGAACAGATGAAGGTTTTGACCCTAACTCTTACAAGCTATTTGCAAAAGCTGGATACAATCCAATGGGCCATCAAAGTTAGGGAAGCTCCCATCAGAATCTGCAACGAGGAAACCGCGTGAAGGTTTAAGATACAAGAAACCATCACCAGTGTGCATCTCAATAAGAAGGACGCTTAGCAATTATATCACTATAGAAGACGAATATGTTGCTTCTAACAGGCCTTCTGTCTTTGATCGACTTGGAAAATCAACTGTGAGAACTTCTGTATTTGAGATATTGGGTCCATTAAAGAAGGGAAATAAGTTCTAGAGAAATTATCGAAATACAAGAATACCCGCTTCGCCCAAAATTCAGAAGATCTATAAAGATTTCCAAAGTTTGGTTCCTTCTAGAATGAAGCGACAAACAAAATCATGGTTTTGTGTGATGAAGTACTGAAAGTGAAGCCATACACTGTGGTCTACACTAAAGAACGTGATGAAGACGAAGAAAGTATGGGTTCTTCGTATCATGTTACCGCACAAAGCGAGCACGGTGTTTTATCTCTAATGGAGGATGACGAGAAATTGGATGATGTTTCACCGTGTTATCACATATCCTTCAATGATGGGGACTCTCAAGAAGATGAAGATGCAAAAGATGCTCCTCGAGAACTTGAAGAAGGGGTGAAGGCAACGATTTATGCCTTAAAAGAAATTAACTTTGGCACTGATGAAGAACCAAGACCCACCTACCTAAGTGCTTTACTAGATGTTGATGAAGAAAGCACTTATTGAGTTACTCAAGGAGTTTAGGGATGTCTTTTCCTGGAGTTGCAAAGAAATGCCTGGCTAGGACCCTAAAGTAGCAGTCCATCACCTTGCAGTCACGAATGGCGCTCGTCCTGTTAAGCAAGCTCAAATGCTCTTTAGGCCGGACTTGGCTCCCATAAATTGAAGCCGAAGTTAACAAACTCATTGAAGCTGGATTTATTCGGGAAGTTAAATACCCAACGTGGGTTTCAAGTATTGTCCATGTAAGAAAGAATAATGGCCATATTCGAGCGTGCGTCGACTTCAGGGATCTCAACAATGCGTGTACCAAAGATGAATTCTCGCTTATTATTCCAGAGTTGATGATCGATGCTACTACTGGGTATGAGGCAATGTCGTTTATGGATGGCTCGTTAGGCTATAACCAAATTCGCATGGCACAAAAAGATGAAGATCTTGCTGCATTCTGCAGCCCCAAGGGTATTATTGCTACAGGGTAATGCCTTTTGGCTTGAAGATCGTAGGTGTTACTTATCAAATGGCTATGTAGAATATTTTTGACGATCTTTTCCACAAAAATGTCGAATTCTATGTGGATGACTTGGTGGTAAAATCGAGAAAGAGGGGCGACCACTTGAAAGACTTGTGAATGGTGTTTGAGTTGCTCCAGAGGTACCAACTTAGGATGAATCCATTGAAATGCGCCTTTGGAGTTACTTCCAGAAAGTTCCTTGGTTTCATTGTTCGACATCGAGAATTGAAATTTATCAAGCCAAAGTAGATGCAATCTTGAAAATGCCTGAGCCTTAGGATATTCACGAATTGAAAAGTCTGCAAGGAAAGTTAGCGTACCTTAGGAGATTCATCTCAAACCTAGCTGGGAGGTGCCAACCATTCAGTCACCTTATGAAGAAAGGTGTCCCTTTCAAATGGTACCAAGCGTGTAGCAATGCCTTTGAGAGCATTAAATCCTTCTTGATGAAGCCTCCGATTTTAGCAGCCCCTATACTTGGAAAATCGCTGATACTATATATTTTGGCACGAAAAAGGTCTGTTGGAGCGCTATTGGCCCAAGAAAATAGTGAGGGGAAAGAATACTCTCTTTACTACTTGAGCAGGATGATGACACCAAATGAGCTGGATTATTCACCAATTGAAAAGGTGTGTTTGGCGCTAGTCTTCTCAATTCAAAAGCTGAAGCACTACTTTCAAGCTCATGTTGTTCGCCTTGTTTCTAGAGCAAATCTCATCAAGTTCGTGATGTCAAAACCTGTCCTTAGTGATCAACTAGCAAGGTGTACCTCCAGTTTCAATAATTTGAAATCGTGTACATCCCTCAAAAGGATATAAAAGGACAAGAGTTAGCGGACTTCTTGGCAGATCACCCTATACCTGATGATTGGGAGCTAACTGACGAACTACCTGATGAGGATGCAATGGTCATTGAAGTTCATCCTCCATGGAAGATGTACTTTGATGGTGCTGCACATCGCGGATGAGCTGGTGTTGGTGTAGTATTTGTCACTTCTCAAGGTGAAGTTCTGCCCTACTCTTTTACGTTGACGCAACTCTACTCTAACAACGTTGTTGAGTATCAAGCACTAATACTTTGGCTTGAAATGGCTGTTGAAATGAAGTGGTTGCAATTGCAAGTCTTTGGTGACTCTCAGTTAGTGGTCAACCAGCTTCTAGGTAGTTATGAGGTCAAGAAGCCTGAACTACGCCCATATCATGATTACGCTAAAAACAATTAATAGGGTGGCTCGGTGATGTGACTATTCTACATGTGCAAAGGAAAGAAAATAAGAAGGCTGATGTTTTAGCTCCCTAGATTCATCATTAACCCTGCCTGATCAAGCGCAAGTTACTATCTTCCAAAAATTGGTAGTATCGCCGCCAAATGAGGCTGAAGGTGAAGAAAATTAACTCAAGAATCTTGTCGATGTTTCTGAAGTTGAGAAAGAATAATGGCGACAACCCATTATCGATTACTTATGTTATGGTATACTTCCAAAAAATCCGAGGAGAAGGACTGAAATCCTTCATCGTGCACCTCACTTCCTTTACTACAAAGATACTCTATACAGAAGGTCATTCGAGGGAGTACTCTTGTGATGCTTAGGGGAAGAAGAAGCACTCCAAGCTTTGTAAGAGGCACATTCTGGGGTATGTGGGTCACACCGATCTGGACCAAAGCTCCACTTCCACATAAAAAGGATGGGATATTATTGGCCAACGATGGTTTAAGATTGCTTGGACTATGCTCGAAGATGCAAGGCTTGTCAATTCCATGTGAATTTTATTTTATTCATCAACCTCCTGAATGTTGCACCCGACTGTTGCATCTTGGTCGTTTGATATTTGGGGATTGTATGTTGTTGGACCACGGCCAAAGTCCTCTGGTGGGCACCTATACATCTTGGATGCAACTGACTACTTCTCAAAATGGGTTGAAGTTGTTGCTCTTAAGGAGGTAAAAAAGGAAAATGTTGCTCTTCGATGTACAACGTTGCCGCTAATGGTCTAGCTGAGGCATTCAAAAAAACTCCAACTTGCTAAAGAAAGTCGTCTCCAAATCCAAATGAGAATGGAATGACCGTATGGAAGAAGCTTTATGGGCATATAGGACGACTCATCGCACACCAACACAAGCAACTCCTTATTCACTCGTTTATGGAGTCGAAGTCGTCTTGCCACTTGAGCGTCAAATACCTTCATTACGACTGGTTATTCAAGAAGGTATCACTGATGAAGAAAATCCTCGATTTCGATTAGCAGAGTTGGAGGCTCTTGATAAGAAGAGGTTGGAAGCTCAACAGAGTCTTGAATGTTATCAAGCTCGATTGTCTCGCGCCTTCAATAAAAGAGTTCGTCTAAGATCCTTTCAAGTAGGAGATCAAGTCCTTGCAATACGAAGACCCATTATTACTTCCCATAAACTTGTAGGGAAGTTCACTTCAAAATGGGATGGGCCATTTGCCGTATAAGAAGCTTACTCAAGTGGGGATTACAAGCTAGTTGATGCAGATGGCATGAGAATCGACCCTATAAATGGCAAGTTTTTGAATAAGTATTATACTTGAATTTGCAACTCTCCTTGAAGCATGAGCCTAAACTGCATGTTTGAATGCTCCTTGACACATGAGCCTAAACTGCATGTTCGAATACTCCTTGACACATGAGCCTAAAATGCATGTTCCTAAACTCCTGGCCTGCATGAGTCTAAACTAAATACGGCCCACACAAAAAATAGTCCTCTAGGTTGAAAACCTCGAAAGAGGCAGCCTAGGAAAAAGTTAGGACATAAAAATAAATAAATAAATAAAAAACAAAAAGAAAATCACCCATTCTGAACTACGGTATGACTTGATCCTCTTCACTGAGGTGCGTAGGCAGCTTAGAGTTTGATTCTGAGTTCACTCACATAAGTTCAAAATATACATAATCCCCTAATCGTTGTCCTAATGAAGTACGATGGAGTGTAATTCATTCAATCAGCACTTGAAAATCGAGTTGAGATACCATTCTTCTATTAAACTTTGGATCCCATTTGACTTAAAGGGGTCAACCCTCCATGGTAAATTGGTAGCTTCAATAAAATGATTAATATCTTTTAGGGGGCTGCCAAACATTTGCACTGAAGTCCGGGGATCCGCTATGCCTTCATGTTCGCCAAACCTTCAAGTTTTTTTTTTGTGTGCCTTCACGACATTTCAAATTCAGGGAGACTTGAACCCAAGATATTTTGTGAGAATGAAGCTCTTGAATTTCAATTTCTTACAATTAAAATGCATACAATCTCAAGTCTTCCACACCAAGATACAAAAATTTTGGTGAAGTCGCGCTTTTTGAATTGTCGGCATATCAGAAACCAAAGTTGACTTCGAACTATCATCTGAAACTATCCTTAGGAATTAAATTTTACATTTTGGATATGTTTTATATTTTGAAGTTTAGTTATGAAATCAAGTGGTTCGTGATTTTGACGTCCCTACTTCAAGATAAAAAAACTTTTGGCGTAGTCACGCAAATATGAAATCGTCAGTATGTCAGAATTTAATATTGACTTCGAAATATTATCTGAAACTATCCTTAAAGAATTAAATTTTACATTTTTGGATATAAAATATATTTGTAAGTTAAGTTTCAAATAGATCAAATGGTTCGTGATTTCAACATTCCTACATCAATATATGATTTTTTTTGTGAGACTGCGCAAATCTGAAATCGTCGTCGCGTCAGAATTTAATATTGACTTAGAACTATTATCTGATTCTATCCTTAAGACATTAGATCTTTCATTTTGGATATGTTATATATATGCAAGTTAAGTTTTCAAAAAATCAAACGGTTCATGATTTTGACTTTTCTACACCAAGATATGTTTTTTTTTTGTGAGACTGCACAAATCTGAAATTTTCAACATGGTGGAATCTAAAGTTGGTTTCAAAATATTATCCAGGTCGATTATGAAGGTGTTTGATTCTAAGTTTTGAATATGTTTTAGATATTGAACTCTAATTTTCGAGAAATCAAATGTTTCTTTATTTGTACTTTCCCACGATAAGATATGAATCTTTTGTTACAAGTGCGTAAAGCTGAAAATTATGCGACTAAGATAAATGGCGGGCAATGTAAAGCAAAAGAGAAGCAATCTTATTTAAGATGAAATAAATATCCACTAGGTCAATCAAACATAAGGATAAAAGGGGAGATAATGCTAATAGCCTAATCTAAACAAAACTTGTAGTTGATCAATTCTTGACAGCTAGTCTCTAGGTTCTTCTTCTCCTCCTCCAAATTGGCCGAATCTTCAACAATCAGCAAATTTACGTTGTCATATGAAGAGACCTCAGTCTCGGCAGCTAAAAATTTTGCCTGAATCTCTTCAACCTTTATTTGAGTCGCTTCTATAACACCTTCGAGGTTCTCCCTCTCTTGTTGTAATGTCTGCAATTTCTTCACAACTCTCTTCAGTTTTTTTTCACTAGAGGAAACTTTCTTGACTTTCTCACTTGCTTCAAGTTTGAACATTCAAGACGCTCCTTAGCTTTAGAAATCAGCTCCAGCTTCTCATCTTGACTCGTCTTATTAGCCAAATTAGATCGATCTTGGTCATATGAAGCAGCAAGCTCGAAAAGAGAATCCAGTAAACACTCTAATGGAGAAACATCTAAAATATTCGCCTTCTTCATATCCTCGAAAATCTCAGTGATTTGCTCCCTATAAGATGAGAGCAGTTCTGCACGAGTTTTGGAGAGTCTCTTGCAAATATCCTCCCAAAGTCCCAAGATGAATTCCTTTTTGCGATTAAAAACAATGCTCTTTCCTTCAAAATAGACACTGTTGCATTTGTCATTGGTGGAACGTGAGTTATCCCATTTGGAGTTTGTCTTTTTAGGGCTTCATCATGAGGAAGAGATGATGCCTTTGAAGAAGACTTCACTTCTGTCACGACCCAAAATACCTAAGGTCGTGATGGCACANNAACGTGTACTCAGTAAGTCGCCCGCCTAACCTCAGAGAGGTAGTGACGAGAGGTCAAATTAGACACTTACTAAAGGTCAATTTAAAATATTTAAGAGTGACACTAAGCATGATTATCATAGGCAATTCATTAAAATTAGAAATAAACATTTTCGACTCCGTTCACGTTTAACACTTTATATCTTCGTCATACTAATAACAATTAATCAACATGGTGATTTAATCAAATGACGATTTATTGACGGGAAGGAACAACTTCTTCCAATATCTTTTTGATAACTTTAAATCTTTGTCATTCAATTGACAACCTAGTATTGCAGGCCAGTAATCAGGCAAAATCATAGCAACTACGCAGTAAATATCATGGGCAAGCAATGCCGAGGGTCGAACGGGGCGGACCAACAATAATAAATTGTGCACTGTCGAAGGGTCGAACAGCTCGAACCATAGATGCATCTATCTTCCCCGATCGCGAATCGATCATGCGACGCGGTTAAAATAATACGTCTAGCCTGCTCACGAATCATACTTGCAACTTAGGTGCTCATATGAATACACACACAAATACAGGGTCTTCTTGCTCGCGAATCACTCTAGCGACTCAGGCACCCAAAGTTACACATATCCACATATTAAATCCGTATTTTATCAAGAAAACAGTTTTCTGGAAAGTGGTAAAATCCTTATTAAAAGAAACATGAAATATAGGTTTTGAAATCATTTGTTTTTGAAACTCATTTGTCAAGTTTAATGATATTCCATGATACAACCTAGTCCAGGTACACAAATATCCATAGAGAGACAAATTCTCTTTTTAAAAGATTAACAAGATGAACTCTAGTTTTCTGTTAGATATTCAATTACGTCTTCGATTATATTAGCAGTTTAATATTACAGGCAGGATTACAGGTATAACACGTAAGGCATGCTAGTGGGTCCTAGACTTCCCGGACATGGCATAATAGTAGCTATGCACGGACTCCCGTCACCTCGTGCGTATGTAGCCCCCGAAGATAATAGCATGTATTGAATCAATTCACCTAGGGGGACGATTCCCCCTCACAAAGCTAGAAAAGAGACTTACCTCGCTCCGAAATTCCCACACCGGCTTCCAAGCCCCTCCGATGACTCCAACGGACGCACAACACTCCGAAACTACCACATAATGGCAAAGCAATGAAAATTCATCCTAATACTCACAACAATTTCAGATTATATACATTCCCAATCCCGCTCGGAGAAAAGACCAAAATGCCCTCGGTCCCACGTGCCCAGAAATCCGAAATTCTCAAAGATACATTCTACCCATAGCCCTACTAGTTCAATCATGCAATTTACTCTACATTCCATACTCAAATTCGTGGCTAAATTCCAAATTTACATTTTCTAGGTTTTTCTTCAAAAACCCCAATTTTTCCCACAATTTCCCATATCAAATTTATGTAATGATCTTGTATTTAACTTGGAAATGAGAAGGAATCACTTGCCTCTTGATGCTTGGTGAAAATCTCCCTTTGAAATCCTCCAAAATCGCCTCAACCAAATGAAAAATGTGAGAGAAATGGCACAAACCCGACTTTAAAACATTCTGCCCAGGCATATTTCGCACCAGTGATCCAATGGCCGCTCCTGCGGCTCCGCACCTGCGAAAATTCCATCGCAGGTGCGGCTCTGACTTGACCCAGAAAATTCCCGCTCCTGCGATCCCCTCTTCGCACCTGCGATTCCGCAAGAGCGACCAATCTTCCGCACTTGCGACCTCCTCAGCTCCAGCACCAATCTTGCACCTGCGACGCCCTTAGCCGCACATGCGGTCAAAGCCTCGCAGGTGTGATTACACCAGATGAAAGCAACCTTCAGCCTTCTCCAACTTCAAATATTGATCCGTCAATCACCCGGAATCCACGTGGGGCCCCCGAGACCCCGTCCAATCACACAAACCTGTCCCAAAACATGACACGGACTTTCTCGAGCCCTCAAATCACATCAAACAACGTCGAAATCACGAATCGCACTCAAATCCAATTCCTTAAGAACTTAGAATTTCAAACTTCTACATCCAACGCCGAAACCTATCAAATCACACTTGATTGACCTCAAATTTTGCACACAAGTCATATTCAACAGGACCTGCTCCAACTTCCGAAATCGTATTCCGACCTCGATATCAAAACTTCCATTTCTGGACGAATTTCTCAAAAGCCTTCAAATTTCTATCTTTAGCCAAATGACCCCAAAATGACCTACGGACATCCAAATTCACTTCCGATCGCGCTCCCAATTCCAGAATCACCATACGGAGCTATTCCCAGACTCGAAATCCCAAACGGACATCAACCTTACTGATATGCAGTTCAAGCCCTAATACATGAAATCCTTCTAAAATGCTAACTTCCACAATATACGCTGAAGAGCTCCCGGGTTATCCAAACCCCCAAGCCGGACATACACCCAAGTCCAAAATCATCATACGAACCTGTTGGAACCTTCAAATGTTGATTCGGAGGTTGTTTACTCAAAATTTCAATCTTAGTTGATTTCTCCAACTTAAGGCTTCTGAAATGAGAACTTTCTTTCGAAATCAATTCTAAACTTCCTGGAATTCAATTCCGACCACGCCAACGGGTCATAATACCTTAAATGAAGTTGCTCACGACTTCAAGCCGATGAACGACGCGCTAGAGCTCAAAACGATCAGTCGGGTTGTTACAACTTCAGATGTAGGCCCTCCAATAGATTCATTACTCACTTGCGGCTTGTCATGTGGGGATACCATCGGATGCCCAACGGCGTTTAATTTCATAAGGAAAAGGCAAAGAAATTAAGTAATTTATAGTGAAGTTATTCGGGAAAAGAAGTAAAAAAGGCGAGGTGATTGTATTTTACCTCTTTGTTACAAGTTGTAGGCATTCTTGAGGGACTATCAACACTTGGAACCTCTATGATCTCTATTGTGTTAGGCCATTTCCTTTTACAATTTTGATCTTCATTGGTACTCTGGCTTGTATATTGAGGAACTCGCGTGCTAAATGGGGAGGGTGTTTCTCTATATATATTGAAGTGCACACCACCTCTTTCAAAGCTGCCTTTGAGGATTTAAGCTTCATTTTATTATGTTGTGTAACTACTTTTGGGATTGGAGTAGGTGGTTCTTTGACTTTTGAGAGAATCTTTCCAACACCTTGATCTTCACCTCCTAAAGGAGTAGTAGATTTTATCCCAACATTGTCTACCAAATCGTGCAAATTATTCTCGGGAAACTTCCCATGCGCTTTCTCCCACCAAGACATATAATTTGTGGAGAAAGGCTTCTCCACAGGATCTCCCATTGAGGGGAAAGCCTCACGTGACATAGACCGATACAGTATGCAAGTACTCCAAAAAATCTGAGTCCTTCATCTAGAGAGGCGTTACGTATATCATTCTCCGAAAAATCGGGACGTTCTGGTAAAACCCAAATTGATGACCAAACCGATGCGGGCTATATGGCGCGATGATGAATGAGTTACCATACCTTAAAAGGGAGATAATTAAAATGTAAGCTCATGAAGTAATTTGACTCCAACTTTTGAGGGGCATCATTATCCACGTAATAATAAGGATGAGAATTGGTTAACATTGTTGGTGTCAAAACTATATCCTCCCCATTGTGGATGTGTTTTCTTGCATCCTTCTCATCAAAGTACCTCGCAGCTCCCTCTCCTGAGTATGCCACCATCAAAGGGACAGACGAACCCTTAGCAAGTGGATAATGGGTTTTGAAGTAATGTGCAAGCCATCCGTAAACATAATGGATGGGAAAAGAAAATCTGACCGGATCAAGTTGGGAAGAACACAAAATCTTATTCAAACCATGATAAATACTCGCCAAAACTGGGACTGCAAGGCTAATCTTTCGCCCGCTTGCTATCATGCTTGCCATCTTAAAAGTCTCGGGATGAATGAAGTTTTCTGCCTTGGGAAACACAAAGTCACATAGCCAAATTGATAAGAATGTTGCTATATATGTTTCATCTTTCTTGTCAGACCTCACCATAAGATTGGAGAATATAGCTTCTTAATCACTCGACCACCTAGTTGTCTCGGGAATAACTCCGTTAGGACTATGTGTCAAATTTAGGCGCGCAGATTTCTTTTCCTTTTGCAGTGGGGAAGGTTTATATATTAAGGCTTTTTTATACCAAAAATTTTTCTACTTGCTCAAGGAGATCTTTTGGTTAACACTCGTACCTTCCTTAAGGTGATGGAAGGCAACAAATAAATACTCACAAGATGGAGGAATAAATCTAATATTTTTTCATCCAAACTGATAGTTCTCTTGTCTCAGGTACCATTTCTTCATACGGAGAACCCGCAATGGGAAAACCTCTAAGGATATGTAAGTTTCAGAGAGAGATAGATAGTTCCCCAGCTAATGTAAGAAGCGTGTTCGTCTTGGGGCACCAAGCCTCACAAAATTCTTGCAAAATGTTTGAGTTTTGATCATAAGTGAAAAGTGAGGCATAGACATCATCATAAATCTTTGTTGTACTCAAGGTTTGTTGGCTACCCAACGTACTTCGCCTTGAATTATGCGACGTCCTAAGTTTGGAAGGGTGCTAGCAATGTTTAAGTGGCGATGGATTGGCGCTTGGAGAGACCATATCTTGGACAATGGATTAGAAGTTGACTTGTTCTCCAAGGTCCAGTTTTCTACATGAAGGGAGTTCCTCAAAGAAGGCCATAAGGCTGCATACCGGTCAGCTTGTGGGGTGTGAACCAAAAGCTTGGTTTGTTATGTGTCGTCTTCAGTCTCGATTATGAGATATCTAAGTTTGAAGGAAGGTGAGGTATAGTCTCTGAAATTTGCCATCTCTTCGGGCTGCAAAAAAAAAAGAAGAAAAAGGTCATCAAAGTCCAACTTAAGAATATTAGAATGGGCACAAAGGTCTAAATGGATGAAATGGCTTTCGATAGTCGAGCCATATTGAGAGTAATCTCTCCGATAGTTGGGTCATTTTGAGAGTAATCTCTCCAATAGTCGATCCACATTGAGAGTAATCTCTCCGATAGTCGGGTCATTTTGAGAGTAATCCCTCTGATAGTCGAGCCACATTGAGAGTAATACCTCCGATAGTCGGGTCATTTTGAGAGTAATCTCTCCAATAATTGGGTCGTTTTGAGAGTAATCTCTCTGATAGTCGAGCCACATTGAGAGTAATCTCTCCGATAGTCGGGCCATGAGATTAATATCTCTGATATTCGGGCGGGGATGAGTACCCATCCCCTCACACCACAAGATTACCTTCTTCATGCATGGATCATCTTGTTAAACAAGAACATACCGTTCTTGTTTGACCTACAAGGAAAAGGGAAAAAAGACAACAAAGGAAGAAAAGCACAAGAAAAGAAGAAGAAATTACCTTCGCGTCAACGCTTTCGAGTTCACGAAACTATACTCAAATAACTTGTAAAAACTGCGAATTGATGCTCAACCATTACGAGTGCATGGCTTTATATAGATTTTCATAGATGGCTTGCAACGGCATATTACCGATTTGGGAATGTACAATCCGCCCTCGAAAGGAATTTGGATATGTTAGTCAGCGCCAGTAATTTGTTTTCAATAAGGAATCGATAATGCATGGTTATCTCTTTAACCAAGTAATGTTGAGACCAAATTCTATTAAATAAGGAAAGTACTTTGAAAAGAGTACAAATTGTTATCACGTGGAGGCACTGAAAAGCAACGTGTCAGTGGACGCTACCAAAAAAAGGTGCTTTTCTAAGTTAAGAAAAAGTGACATTTTCAAATTTGTTGATTAAATTCAAGTTCCATAATATGCCTAATCAATGTGGCTTTGCTTTATTCTTTTGTAACGGAATCGAGTAGCTTTTAAGTCTCATAGTCAAAGTTATTTGAAGTAGTTGGCATAAATTATGCAATACAAATGAATCACAAAATATACATGTTTTGAGGCAAGTTGATCCGAGGATTATTTATCGGTACTTCAAGCTTCGCCTTGAGGTTTATTAAGTTTACACCTCAAGTAAATTTTAAAATAGAGGACATTTGTAGGCATGCAAAATTTAATGAATTTAAATTCAGTAAAATAATTTGGACTATATTAGTCCAAATAAATATTATGGGAGTAATATAATTTGGTCAACGATATGAGTCCAATATATATATAGATTAAATAAATAAGTCTTAATCCATTAGGCTCGCTCATTTAGTTGGGCTACAAATGATGAGCTCACTTCATTAGGCCCAATATGTCACATTCTTAGAGGCCCAGTTTGGTGCCACGTGTCAAATGACGTGGCACGTCAAGTCAAACAAAAGAGCCAATAGGATCGTGCCACGTATCAAAATGACAAGACATGCCAAGTCAAATTAAATGGTCAATGAAATTGTGTCACGTGTACAAGTGACATGTTCTGGCCAATCAAATGCGGTCATGTCACGCTTCAATTTGACTGGTCGGAAAGAGTTTGTTCTTATCACAACTCCTCCCTTCCACAACTATAAATAGGGGTCTTCATAACCCAGAAAAGATACCAGAAGTTATAACAAGAAGCAAGAGAGAGCTCGTGGATCAAACGCCGCAAATATCTCTACAAGATTCAAGCTTCAAGCAATCAAAATCAAGTTCAAGAAATCAAGTTCAAGCTCAAGAACGAAGAACAAGTCAAGATTCAAGGAGTATGAGTCCAAATCAAAGTTCGTGCTAGTTGAATTCAAGATCATCGTTCGTGGAAACAAATATAGACTCAAGATCAAGCTCAAAGGCCCTTGAATTTATTTACTATTGGAAAGAGGAATCAGAGGATTCATAGAGATTGCAACACTCAAATATTTAAAATTAAATACTACGATTGTTGCAATATTTTTCGGTCTTGATTTTATTTTCTCAACGCAAAATTTTATTGTCTACAAATGTATAGGAATGAAAAAATCTCATTTGTTTTTTGGAATTTTTACCTCCTATAGAAAACCTTTACACCTTATTTATTATAAATAAATATCTTTTTATAAAATTATATTCTATAGCTACCTTTTAGGTTATTATGGTCACTTCCTACTGTTAAGCCATTAAATATGTTGTGAAATATTTTTCACTCTCATACTTTCTATTCTTTCTCTCCCAGTAACACTGTTATTGTATACAATTTTGTTAAACTCGCGTTCTCTCTCCACTATCTCTCTTCCAACCCAGTATCTTCCCCACGAATACAACCTCCATTATCAATTGATTCATCTCCATTTTCTCTCTCAATCTTCAAAATTGTTTGCCCAAAAAAGTTGTGGTAAGTGTTAAACTTGTTAGTTTTTAGCTGGCACATGTATTATTTTGTATATTTGTACTTTTTTTTGTAGAAACAATCGCCATTGTTATCCTTTACAGAAAACTTGAATTTTCTTCTTCAATGGCTGATTCAACTCCTTACAAGAGGGTTATCCGAGGTATATCGATAAAAGCACTCAATTTCGAAGGGTCATCTTTCGATTTGCAAATCCCTCAAGCAGAACATATATTTGCAGGTTCAGTAGCAAATATAGTTGCAGAAAAGAGAATAAAAATATGCAATGACACATCGAAACAAGCCTAATTTGAGAAATTTCCGAAAGAATCAACACTTTCGCTGTTTGTTTTTAGATGTATTTAGATGCATTTGGATGTATTTAGATGACTTTCACTGTTGTAGTGATGAATGTGTTATGTATTTCAAATACATGTATTTATCTGTATTTTACTAATAAATAGTTATTACAGTGACTTTCGCTGTTTGTTTTTAGATGTATTTAGTTGTATTTAGATATAGTTAGATGTATTTACAAGACTTTCACTATTGTACTTATGAATATGTTATGTATTCATCTAAAATGAGTACATGTTTTAAAAATCTACAGAATGATAGCAACAGAAAAAAGAGGGATAATGTGAAATACAGATTCTGCATGTTATAATTGAGTTAGTTGAGTCATATTAGGAGTCTATTACGTAATTGATTCACTTACCATTTTAAACAGTTGAAAAGACCATTTTTTACGCAGTTTACGTTACTGTATTCACAAATACAGCTCGCGAATACAACTGTTGCTTAGTTGGATTCCCTTGTTTCACGCCGAGTTTTGCTACTGTAGTCATGAATACAGTAGCTTAAATACGTCGAATACACTCTATAACAACTGAAACATAGCTATAAGAAGTAATTTAATAAATGGTAGCTATAGCTAGCTAATAATCACTAAATAATAGTGAATTGTGAAAATTTCTCTTGTTTTTTGCCCAAAACAGTTCATTTTTAAAGTCATTCTAGACCAAATCCATTAAAATTTGGGTAAGTTAGGCGGGTCAAATGGATTTGGATTAGTATTGGCACTCTTAACAATAATGTAAGACATAACAGCCTACGCAGCATTCGATATAGCAAAGAGCAGACAATAACCCAACACCACATAGAGACTAGCATGCGTGTCTTTACAGCTTGATTAGTGCAAGGGCATACTTTCCCTTAGAGTTAGCAGTATGTTGAGCACAAGGCTCAGCGCAACAGGGCATACTTGCCGAGACCATGCAAGTCTAAGCACAGTAGGGCATTTTTGTCGACACAAATAGCAGTCGCATATAACTGTATATATAAGAGTTTACACCATCAATGCATAGAATAAACTCATTCGTCGCATATCTGTAAGAGTTTTTATCTCTTCTGTACTAGTATTATCTAAATCATACTCCCTCTTCTATTATCTAAATCATATTCTCTTTTTTTCAATTTATATGAACCTATTTGACTGAACGTAAAGTTTAAAGAAAAAGAAAAGACTTTTAAATTTGTGGTGTAAAATAAGCCACATAAGTATTGTGTAGCTATAGATTATTTCCAAATATAGAAAAGGCACTCTTCTTTTTGGCACAGACTACAAAGGAAATAGATTCGTATAAAACTGAAACAGAGGAAATATTATTTATATGAAAACTGTGTTCTCTACATAAAAGTTAGACATGAGTTTTTGTACCTTATACAGAAACGCAAAAGTAAAAATATCCAACTTTAACAATTATATTTGGAAGAAAAATGCCATGTCTATATTTAGACAGCTAAAATAAATTTTGTATGCAGATGCTCAGGGGAGGAGGGGTGTGATTGCTCATAATTGTTGCAAAAGACTGAGGAACAATGTATATCAAATTTGCAGTTAAAAATGAAGGGAACAGATTCCCACTGAATTATTCCTGTTACAGGAACATAGAACAACAATCATAACTTTGTACTCAAATCCAAAGAAGAAACTTCATTGTGGAGTAAATAACTAGGAGCTCTGTATGGCTGCTAAATTCATATATCCTTGAAGATGGCAAACAAATCTCCATTGATGTAATCGTTGTCGACAAGGCTAACCAAGAAGTAACTGTTCTGAACCTGTGAACAAAATGAAGAAGCCATTTTATTAGCCGTCCAAGAACACAGAAGGGATAGTTTCACCAACGGTCCGTCAAAGTCATAAAACTATTTTTGCAGAAATAAAAGACGACAACTATGCTTATATATCATTGGAATTTAATAAACGCCAGAAAATGTAAGATTTGATCTTGAAAAAATGCAAGTAGGACGCCACATGTATAAAATTGACATGTAAGTATTGTCACATCAGCAACTCAACTTAAATAGGCACCACTGGAAAATATTTTGAAAAACCATCTTTTGACACACTAAAAAAACCCATGACATGACACATAATGAAAGAGATCAGGTATTCGGTTGGGTGTGATTATATGTTTTCCGGTTCTTTTCTTGGTTTGGTGCTACATGAATATTATGTAAGGTAACCTGCAAAAGTAGCAGCCACCTTGTGTTTGCAAGAACAGATTTAGCATTTTCCAGCATTTGTTTATTTTTTGCAATATTATGCATAGTTGATTCCATTATTAGTTTTATGATTTTGGTGCAATAAACTGAGAATTGGATGAGCATCCGTGAAATTAACTCAGCAAACATACATCACAAATTAGGACGAATGGAAAAGGGACAAATTCTTTGATCAAGAAAGAGGAAGCGTGTGAACGTACTTGTTCAAGCAATTTTCTTGATGGATCACTCTCTTGGTATAATTGAGCCCAACCTCTTGACCAGATTTCAAATGCCTCATCCTTCCACACCATGAAGCTGGCGGGATCGACCACCGTTGGTTGTACAATTTCCTTACCTGGGAAAACTCCCCATGTCACTGCATTGATATCGGTTTGGTTGGCATTGGAAATCCAGTTTCCTTCCTTGTTCACAGCCATATAGGTAAGGAAGGGGAAAGCCTTGCATTTTTCGACAAGAGCATTCAACTTTTCGCGAGAGCAAAAGAACTCCAAGTATGCCTTTTGATAAACATATCCACCAGGGCCGCCCCATCCTGTAAAAAAGAAGTCAAAAAGCTAAGCAAAACAGGAAAGCTAATATAATCAGATCCAGCAAGACGTCATGTATTTATATTATTCACGAATTATGAAGGAATCAGCATACATTTTAGGACAAAAACATGATGTTCTAGTAATCAAAAAGTAGGCACTAATCGACAACATGGAGTTAACTAGTGACAATGGCAAGAAAAGTAAGGGTAGATAGAGCATCCTTGAAATGTGAGGCAGGATGTGGCATAAAGGTACTTTGCAGCCCATAAAGGATTTCGCATTATTAGTTATTTCCCATCAGGCATTTAGGGACTTCTGGTTTGATGAAGCAACGATGGGTTTAAAACCGGCATATCTTGATGAAGTTTTCATAATAATAGGCCAGAAACGGTCTTAGCAAAGAAGCTTCAATGCCTTAGGATCCCCACCCTCTCGATAAGTAGATGAGAGGAAAAAACACCAACTAGCTAACAAAAACTAAGCATTGTGAAAATAAGTGTCAACACATGAGGAAACAATACTTTGGGCCTCCAACAATTACTACTTTTTTGACAATTAGAACCTACACTTTACCTCTCACTTATTGTCAAACATAGGACTACTGCACTATTAGCTAAGTTTTACCTGTTGTAGCCTTGTGTTTGTTTCTCAAGTATCAAATCAATTGAACAGAGTAAGCGCGGGAAGTATATCAAAAGACTTGATCACACTTGAGAAGCGGAGGCATGGGGGCATTCCCTGTTTGGAGGTTAATTAAGAGATTGCCCCCTCAAGGGTAAACATCTGCAGTTGCAATGAAAAACTAAAGGGGCTCAGCTCAGGGGCCTGTGTGCCTTGTTTCCAAGATCCTCTGGGTAGCTTTCATATTCCCTCGGGCTTTCATTCAGAAGGAGGGGCAGTCTTAATTCATCAACCAAAGACCAGATCCAATCAGATCTGATCGTAGCTTCGAGTTCAGGTGCCGTACTGCGGCTGGACTGGAAAGGAGGGGGACAGCGAACCTCCTGCCAATAGGCCAAGGTTGCTTGCTAACTCTCAGCCCCTTGTTAGAAGGAATTGCAGCTTGAGTCGGGGGAATCAACGGGAAGAAAAAGATAAGGTAGATTATTGTGTTTCTTCCAAAGCTAGACAACAGTGACCCGAAACAAAATAAATCCCCTACCCCCCC
>ML408359.1:75103-94472 GCA_005239525.1 Nicotiana knightiana | reverse complement strand
CCCCACCCCCTCACCCCACCCCACCCCACGAAACAAAATAAATCTGATCTATGTCCATCACTCATGGACGAACACTACTTCATTATGGTCCAAGCAAAAGAGCATCTTATGGTTGCTGCCAGTTGGCAATTGACTGGCCAGACACAAGTGGACAGTTAACCACGACTAACAACCAGAGTTTCTTAGAGAGGTCTTGAGATGAAAAACAAAGAAAGATGCCCCCATAAGCCCCATGGCTTTGGTTCAGCAGCAAAGGTGGTCAAGCACGGGGATGTGTGGTTGACAATTGTCAGGATCCGAAACACGGTTGTTGCACCAATTCTGTCATTTAATTGGAGATGGGTAGACGAGCAGGACCATTATCCCCGAGTTTTGAAGCTGGAACAATGGATTTCTCTGGCATCCAAAAAGAAAAAAGATGCCCCTTACAAAGAATTTTAGTTTTTAAATGGGTCCACCGACAACCTAGTTAAATCATTTAGAATGGGTGATGTCACCAACCAAAACTCTGCAATCAAATCCACAAGCAGTAGGCAGCTAAGGGTGGAGGGATGTTGACAGTGGTGAACAGATAACATTGTACCCACCACATCTAAAACAAGGTACTAAGGAACGAGGAGCTCTAACAAGGTAAGAATTTTCAGAAAAAAAGTTTAGCCATCTGGTATTTGAAATAAAAAGATATAGCTAGAGTCATTTGAAAGTAAAAGAACAAATTAATCGTCCTTGCATACAGATGAGAAGTTTGTTGTTGGTGGTGTATACAGATGAGAAGTTTGAGCATCAAACTTACCAATAGAAGGAGCATCAGATTTTGCTCCATTAACTGCTGGTTGGCTGTTAATAGTCAGGAAACCTTTCGTGTTTATGTTACCCAAATGTTCATCGATGATCTTCGTCTCTGGCTGAAGCCCATCTAACTCAGACCAAGGACAACTTCTCAGCTTCCCAAGACAGCAGTTCATAAATCTCTGATGATGTGAAAATTCTGTTAGGACTTGGAAATGAGTCCGATTTTGACAATAAGTTCAGTGTAACTCAAAATCATACCTCATAGATGTCTTCCACACTATTGAGAGCAACAGCCCATTCCTCTTGAAGTTTCTTATCACGTGAACGTGCCCTCATGAACTGTTGGAGAGTAACAAGGAAGGTATATCAGAGGTAACCGAGGTAACTAAAACACTCTAGACCAAATGCACAAAATTGGCGGTTTGTTTCTTCAATTTGTACTTATTTTGGTTTGATTTAAGAAGGAAATTATCATATCTAAATAATGTTGAGCAAAGTTTCCCAAGATGGATGACGAAAGCGAAAAGAAGTGCAGGAATAAACGGCATAGCTTAATTAGGTAAAAATAAAAGCTTAGAAACAATTGTAAAAGAGCTAAATGATCATCTTAGGGTGATCCTTTTGTCGGATACTCCTATTACACCCGTAGTCTTCGAAGGATGAGAACCAACTATGTAGCATCTAAATTGAGAATTCAAGTACTGTATATGTACGTAGTCTGATTACCCCAGGAAACAGACAGTTCTCATTGGACTTCACTCAAATAATTATATTACCACAACTTTGTTTGGCCTACTTTAGCCTCAAACAAGGTTAAAGCTCCACAAGTCAAGCGGAATGAATAAAATCCTTATTCATCTTGCCCGAACCAGACTTTATCCATGTTATAGCAATATGACAAAAAAGGAAACAGAACAAAGGGGCTTCAGCAATGCTCCAGGATTACGTGGTATCCTATACTATCTTTTGTTTTACCTCATAACTATTATTCTTAGTATTCTTCAACTAGTTAACACTCTTAGGGGCCGTTTGGTAGGATGCATAAGAATAATGCTAAATAGGGTATATTAGTAATGTGGGTATTAGTTATGCTTGTATTAGTTATGCTGGCATTAGTTATGCTGGTATAAGTTTTTATCCATTGTTTGGTTTGATGTATTAAAGCATTGTACTGTTTCTAAAAGAATTGTTTGTGTACAAAAATACCCTCATAAACAGTCTATCACTTTATCTTTTTAAAAGAAACTTATGTTTAGGAATTTTTTTATATGAAAAGGGTTAAGAAAAATCATTTCATTTGTCTACCTATATTGTAATATAGAACTGAATATTTATTTATAAAAAAGAAAATATGCTAAGTATTTATTTATCTACTAGGGATATAAATATTGTATCTCACTTTCTTGGATTATTAGACAAAGAAAGTTTGAATTAAAAAAATAAATGAAAAATGAGTTGATTACAAGTGCATTCCAGTATGTGGTAGTACAGTACGAGTTTATAAATTCACAATGAAGAAATTGGCGGAATATAGATATAAATAGCGGGAGAAATTTTAGTATCAAACGTTACATCAAACTTGCATTAACATAATAGCATATTTTAATCAAGCATAAATTTTGAAGGGCAATTTAGCCTTTAACTAATCTAATGCATGCATTAAAATCCATCGCATTTTTAATACCATGGTTTCTTATGCATTAGTTATGCATAGGATAATACCAAATAGGGTGTATAACTAATGCTTATTAGTTATGCATAGGATAATACCAACTTAGGTGTATAACTAATCCATAGGTTCAAAAAGTATACCAAACAAGGTATTATTAACACACAAAGCTAATGCATGCATTATTTTATCTAATGCATCCTACCAAACGACCCCTTAGACACCGAAAAGTATGATCTCAATCTGTGGCAATCACCTGATAATCACTAAGTGCTCCATATGATGGATTTTGAGCGTTGCCCCATCGGCCATGTGGATACTCATCCCAACCAATGGTCCTTGAAATGTAGCTCTTCGGACGGTTGGCCCTAACATCAATGCAAATAACAGATCAGCTGCTAATCACAACAAGGAGCAATATTTTGATATTTTTTGTATCTCGACATACCAGAATATAGGACGGACATCTTCTTTAACACGGAAAACATTTGTAGGACGTCTCCAAGGTAATGGCCTTGAAATTTTGGACTCTTCTATCAATCCAAGATTCTACATATCACAAACAACTCACAACTGTAAGAAAAATTAATGCTATTTCTGAAATCATATCACTATTTCATTATATTTTAAAGCAACAATATACAAGGTAAGAGAATTAACCATCAAAATGGCTAGTGCTGATTTCTCCATGTTTAGTGTATAAAGATGCAAGGTCTTAATGCCAGTGGCCAAAATCTTCTTGCACATTTCAGTCGCTTGATGAATTCCGTAAGCTTTGACAGCTTCTTCGTTATCCTTAATCGGTTCCAAGGCAGCTGTAATCTCAGCTGGGATCTATAATGTCATTAAGAAAGAAAAATGAGCGTCTGCAATGCAGGAGAAGCTAAACATCAAAGACGGAGACAATCAACTTGTGTCTTAATCAAAGACATCATTTTACTGAACATAAAAAAACACAACAACGGATCACAAAAGCATCACCAAGACACCAAGTATATACAGAATAAATGGATACTCACCAGAACATGTACATGCAGTTAACCTAAGAAACATCAAGAAGAAAAATGTTGGATCTAAAACATTTGGTCAGAGTAAAATGAACTTCCAATTAGAATGTCTACATATAGCACTAAGTCAAACATCTTCACCAGCGAGCGATGCTGCAACCTAAGTACTCCTTTATTTGGGTTCAAGGGCTCAGATATCACAAAGCTTCTTAAACCTTAAAGGTTTCATAACATTATACAAGATAAAGGCACCAAGAGGATAGTACCTAACAGAATATTCTGTAATATCATATTTCAAGATTGTTGGCGTTATCAGGCATCGATATATGTATAAAGCAATATTTTGATCCCACATATAGACACATAAATTAACACTAAGAAAAAGATCATACTCTAATAAGGGAATACCTTGGTTTTGCAAAAACCAGTCATGCGCAAGAAGCCCTTGTAATTGTTGATGGGCATGATTCCCGGGACAATAGGACAAGTTATCCCAATTTGACGACAATCGTTGACAAACTTGAGGAAAATATCAGTATCATAGAAGAGTTGAGTTACAATGAGATCAGCTCCAGCATCAACCTGAAGAATGTGAGTTTGCATAAGTGTCAGAAACTTAAAAGTTAAAAGCGAAAAAAGCACTCCACTTTTCTTCTTCACAGCAGATTAATGCAACATACATCATATTCACCCGAAGATGAAACGTAATGTTGGGAATAACTACCTTCTTTTTGAGATAGGCAAGGTCATTTTCATATGTCTCTTGTGTAGCTATTCCATTAGCAGGTATAACATCAGGATGTGCCTCTGAGAAGCAATCACACAGTCAATAACAGCATAGGAACCAAAGAAAAACCTCAAATTTATCAAAATTTGTATAGAAGAAAATCATAATCCGCAGTAAAAAACGAAGAAAAAAAAATTGAAACGGGAGAAACTTTAGTGATAATTTCTGTTGTTCCATTTTATATACCAGTATTTGACTAGACATGGGGTTTAAAGTATGAATTATATCGTATATTAGCAATAGTGAAACAATATATTAAGATAATGGTTCAATAGTTAGATTGACGGAGAAAAATAAAAGTTTTAATTTTTTCAAAGTTTAAATTTTGAATTATTTAATGAATGAATTCTTGAAAGTTGTGAAAGTAGTATACAAGTATAATAGTAACAACCATTTAAGACCATTCAAAATGGAAAGAGTATTGTAGAAATTGAAATAAATGGAGCAAGTAAATACACCAAAAATCCCAAGAAATTGGTAACCAACCTGGGTAACCCGCGACAGTTATCCCGAAGTAGTCCCCATACTTGGCCCGCATGTGCTTTACCTGCGAAGGAAGAACCAAATCAATCAAATTTTAACACAACTGTTGTACCAGCAAGGGCGGATTCATAGGGGAGATTATGGGGCACGTGAACTCATGGTCTTCATAAATTAGATATTTAATGTTCATATCTTCTAAAATTGGTTACAATATTAAAATGTTGGCACCCATGCTTTAAGAAGGCTAAATGGTGCACTTCGTTGAAGGTTGAGTTATTTAGCAACAGGAATAGGCATCAATTCTCACTTAATATATTTTTTCCTCCTTTTTTTAGTAGTGCACCCATTTACTAGAAATCCTAGATCCGCCTCTGTGTACCAGTACCAGTAGTAGTAGTAGTAGAATAATTGTATGATACAAGTCAATCAGATCCCAGGTCAAAGACTACAAATAATGAGCGTAAGCAGGATTCAGGATTTAAATTCAATGAGTTCAGAGTAGATGTGGTCATCATATATATAGAGAGTAGATGTGCTTCAGAGTAGATGTGTTTCAAGCTAAAGCAATATGTTCACTTAAAATTGCGGCAAACAATGTGTTCAAGAAGAATTATTGAATGAGACTAATCAATCAAATCCCAGATCAAAGACTACAAATAATAAACTTTTCCCGATTTCAGGATTTAGATTCAGTAGATTCACAGTAGACATGGCCATCAAATATATAAAGTTCCATTGTTTTACATATGTGTACAAGTTTCAAGAAGCTAATATTAATGTATTCAGTTGAAACCAAACAATGTATTCAGTTGAAACTATTGCAAACATTGGTGGATGGACCATGTAGTCAACTCGTTCAACTTAGCCACTGTTTTCAACGTACAACATAGATAGATATTACCAAAATTTCAACTAAATTTTTGAACTCATAATTTCGAAACTGAAACGGGATTCAAAATAAGAAGCTAAAGGTTGCATCCATCAAATTTAAGTTTTGAACCCACGCAATTGAATAGGACATGAGGAATTACCAGATCTAAGGCACAGGCAAAACCACCTTCAACTTGAACAAACTTATCTTGTCCATGAGGAGGATCGCCACGAAGAGCAAGAACATTTTGGATCCCATTAGACTTGATAGTTTCAAGGGCATGATCAATTTTCTCAACAGGCATATTTGTACAAGTCAAATGCATCATGGTTTCAACACAAACCATGTTCTGCATTCTGTTTGCAATCTCAAGTGTCAGATCTGCTGTTGATCCACCTGCACCCCGCGTACAACAACAACAACTACGCATTAGTACCAAATTAGTGGGGGGGCAGATCTACATTGTTACTTATGGGTTCACGTGAATCCAATAGCTTTCGCCTATACCTTATATATGTATCAAGATATCACCTAAATACCTATAAATATTTGACTGTCAACAAGTTATTATTGTATATTAACTTGAAACTCATAAACTACGAATCGTGGATCCGCAATTATGAATCCTCATTGATCATGTTTATCCATTTAAGTTCATGTAAAGACAAAAATACACAAAAAGAAAATGAAATAAAAATTATTACCTGCACCCCATGTAATATCACAGAAAGAGGGATTATGTGACACCATTCTTTCCATTCTTTCGAACAAATTATCAACCCCATCTTCAGTTTTTGGGGGAAAGAATTCAAAGGAGAAAACTACTCTATCAGTTTTGGCGGATTCGTGAATTTTGTCAATTACCTTCATTGTTTAACTGGGAAAGAAACAATGTATCAAGAAATGGAAGGTGTTAGGAGAAAGGTTTGTGAAAATAAATACAGTGGATGAAGAGAAAGGAGGGTTGAGAGGTATATAGGTAGAAGATGAGGAGAGTTGGTGAGAGGTGGTGGGTGATGTACGGCTACAAAGGGAAGAATGCAGGAAAGATCCAACAACCTTTGTGGCCCCGTCGTGAAATCTACCAACAACTTTTGTTTTCAACTTTTGTAGAGTCACCAAGTTTTTACATTTAACCTTTTCACGGTGAATGTCTATATTTTAAAGAATTTGTTATTTTGTGGCTAAGTTATTTTTTTCTCTATAAATAGGTAGTTTTATCCTGTTATAAATTATCCCAAAATTTAATAGGAATTTTCTCTCTTTTTCTTGCAATATTCTCCTTTTCTTTATTATTTTATTTCACGTTATCAGCACGAGATTCTACCGTTTCAAGAAGCTCTTTGAGAAGATTAAGTTATAATTTTTCTTCTCTTTTAATTATGACTGATATTATGAAAAGAAAGTTCGTTGCCATTGAAATTTCGGGCAAGAACTATATGACATGGGTGTTAGATGCTGAAATCCATTTAGATACAATAGGTCTTGGAGACACCATTAAAGATAAAAATAAAACATCTACCCAAGACTCTGTTAAGGCCTTGATTTTCTTGCGTCATCACCATGATGAAGGGTTGAAAATAGAATATGTCACAGTCAGAGACCCGATTGTTTTGTGGAATGGCTTAAAGGAAAGATATGACAAATTAAAGTTGGTCACTCTTCCACAAGCACGATATAATTAGGCTCATCTGAGACTCCAAGACTTTAAGTCTGTTTCTGGATTTCTGCGATATTCAGAATTACTTCTAAATTGAAACTTTGTGGGGATAGTATCACTGACTATGATATGCTTGAAAAAATGTTCACAACGTTTCATGCCTCCAATATGGTCTTGCAACAGCAGTAATGAGAGAAAGGTTTCAAGAAGTATTCTGAGTTTATTTCTCTTCTCCTTGTGGCTGAACGAAACAATGACTTGCTCATGAGAAATCACGATAATTGACCCACTAGGTCTACATCATTGTCTGAAGTGGATGAGGTGTATTCCCACTATGCTAAGCGTGGAAAAGGCCGTGGCCTTATTCGTAGTCGTGGTCGTGGTCGTGGCCGTGGAAAAGGAAGAAATTTTTCTGGTGTTAATCATCCTCCAAAGAAAAATAAACACCAAAAGTGGAAAGGGAAAGAAGAGAAGCCAAAGACAAATGGTTCAGAAACTGAATGTTATCGTTGCGGTGGAAAGAGGCATTGGGCAAATATTTGTCGTACACCAAGACATTTGGTTGAGCTTTATCAGGCATTTTTAAAGAATAAAAGTCCTGAAGCTAATTTTGTCTATGACGATGAATTTGACATCACCCACTTGGATGTGGCAGACTTCTTTGAGCACCCTGATAGAAAAATAGACCATTTGATCGGTGATGGATCCGTGGTTAAAGATAATTGAGTAATTTAATTTTTTATTTTTCCTATTCGTAGTAATTAGTGAATAAAGATCATGTAATCATAGTCTTTACACGAGTACTAGTTTTTCAATTAGTATTAATTAGTTTAGCTATAGTTTGATTAATCATTGTTATTTTCTTATAATATGATGTTAAAGTTAAAGTTATTCAAACTGTAGCAACATGCAATATTTATTAAGAATTTGGTTCCATCTTGTTAACGCACAGGTTCTTAACATTTTTTTTATCTTGATTAAATATTAAAGACAGTACAAGACGCACATCCCCACGAAATGGTAAAAAATAAAATATTATACAATACAAAAGAAAAGGCCAGGGCTCTTTAACAAATAATCCAATATGATTTTGACTATTTATATTGCTTTCTGCTCCTTGGCTAATCACATTAAACCTTATTTTCTGAATGGTTCTCCTATAGAGGATAAAGTATAAAATTAAAGAATAACTGATAGTTATATTATTTTAAGCTATGTAATTATTTGTATTATAATGAGAATCTGCTCGAAATTGCATTAAAAGGTTATTATTGAATCATTGGATTAACTTTGTTTACTTCGCATTTTCTCTCAAAATACTAATGTTTATTCGTATATTTCTTTTGTATGTCAAATCATGGGAAGCAAATATGGATACCTCAAAAGGCAAACATGGATCAAAATGTAATTTTAAATATATGTTTAATTGATTCATGTACGACACATACAACATTCAAATAGCAAAAATATTTCTCTCATTTAAGCATGTGTAAGGCAGATGTTACTACAATTTCTGGTAGTAGTAATCTTATTGAAGGCTCTGGAAGAGCTACTATAGCACTGGCTAAGGGAACAATACTTATTATAGAGAATGCAATGTTCTACTCCAAGTCCAAGAGAAACTTGTTGAGTTTTAAAGATATCGGCCGAAATAGATATCATACTGAGACAATATATGAGAATAATCTTGAATATCTCATCTACCAAGAATGTCTCTGGCTAGAAAAGGGTTATTGAGAAATTCTCATCTTTATCTTGTGGCATGTATTGGACAAGAATTGAAGCACATTCTATCATAAACCAAAAGGTTACCGATTCCAATACTTTTGTATTTTGGCATGATCGATTGGGATATCTTGGATCAATTATGATGAGGCGAATTATAGAAAACTCAAAAGGGCATCCATTAAAGAATTTAAAGATTCTTTTAAATAATGAATTTTCGTGCACTTCTTGTTATCAAGGCAAGTTAATTATTAGACTATCACCAACGAAGGTTGGGATTGAGTCCCCTGCGTTTTTGTAACATATACAACGGAGCATTTGTGAACCTATTCACTCACCTAGTGGGTCGTATAGATATATTATGGTCTTAATAGATGCATCTTCAAAACGGCCTCATGTATTCCTATTGTCATCTCGCAACCTGGCGTTTTTAAAATTAATGGCACAAACAATCCGATTAGGGGCACAATTTCCCGATAATTCAATTAAGTCTATTAGACTCGATAATGTTGTTGAGTTTTCATCCCAAGAAGTTTAATGATTATTGCTTATCAATTGGGATAAAAGTGGAACATCTTGTAGCTCATGTCACACTCAAAATGTCCTTGCAAAGTCTTAAATTAAACGTTTGCAATTGATAGCAAGATTGTTACTCATGAAAACGAGGATGCCCACTTCTGTTTGGGGGCACGCCATTTTGCATGCATCAATGCTAGTTCGTCTCAGACCGATAAATTATCATAATTATTCCTCGTTGCAATTAGTTTTGGGTCATGAACCTAGTATATCCCATTTAAGAATTTTTGGATGAACAGTATATGTGCCTATAGCACCGCCATATCGCACAAAATGGGTCCCCAAAGAAGGTTAGTTATATATGTTGGGTTTGAATCACCCTCCATTATTCGTTATCTTGAAACATTAACGGGATATTTGTTCACTGCTCAATTTGCAGAGTGTCGATTCGATGAGACACTTTTCCTAAAATTAGGGGGAGAAATTGGTGAAACCAAACCGAAAATTTTGTGAAAAAATCCATCATTGTCTCATCTTGATCCACGTGCCTCTATTTGTGAAAAAAAATGCAAAAGATTATCCATTTGGAGAAAATAGCAAATCAAATGCCAGATGCATTTACGGATCTGAAAAGGATAAAAAAAATCACATATCCTTGCAGAGAATGTTCCAATCTGTATTGATATCCCTGTTGGACAATCTTCTAGTGTCATAGCTAATTAGTCAAAAGCACGCCTAAAACATGGCAGACCATTGGGTTTTAAGGATAGAAATCCTAGAAAAAGGAAAAAAAATGATCAAGATAACACTACAAAAGAGTCTCATGAAGAAATTCACGATTTAACCAATCCTGAGATTCATGAGGAAATTACTGGGCCTCAGACTCAAGAAAATAAGGAACTATCAATAAATCCAATTGATATTGAGACAAATTTGAATCGACTGGATATAGTGATAGATTATTGTCACGACCCAATTTAACCCTCCGAAAGGTGTCGTGATGGCACCTAGTCTTTACGTCTAGGTAAGCCTAATATTACAGAAAAACTTAAAGAAATCAAAATGATAAGGGATAAAATAGCATGTTGTAAATAACAAGGAAAATAGTGCCGCTCGGTATATACAAAAATAATCTCCCAAGACCCGGAATGTCGATAAATCACAAACTTCTATAATCTATGTAGCTCTGTACAAAAGTCTGAAGATAAATAAAGATAGTCTCTAGGCGAGGGAGTAGAAGAGGACTCCGAAGATCTGCGGACGCAAGCAGAAGTACCTTGAAGTCTCCTGGAATCAGCAACACGCACTAACCCCGAGGCTGAGTAGCTCGTACCTGGATTTTCACACGAAAAACATGTGCAGGAAAGGGCATGAGTATACAACAATAGTACCCAACAAGTGTCAAGCATAACCTCGGTCGAGTAGTGACGAGGTCAGGTCAAGGCCCTACCGGAGTAAATATAATAAATTAAACAATAATATATATATATATATATACGGTAAAAAAATTAAAGGAAATCACAAAATTTACAATTATCACAGCCCTCGGCTCAGAACAAGGTAAACACAATAGGGAATCTCCCGGGATACCGTCCTGTAGTTCCGAATGGTTATGCAGTACAAGGGGATCTCTCGGAATACGTCCGTAGTCCCAAAAGTAAATATGTAGTGCTGGGGGATCTCCCGGAATACGTCTGTAGTCCCAAAATAAATATGCAGCGCAGGGGGATCTCCCGGAATACGTCCGTAGTCCCAAAGTAAATATGCAAGACAGGGAATCTCCCGCAATACGTCCGTAGTCCCAAAGTAAATATGCAGCGCAATAATGAAATGGCAATTACAGCATTGATATGTACAGTTTAGTCTAAATGCAACCAAGGGAAAATAGGAATCTACCTAAACATGCTGCACAAAATTTCAAGTAGACAGTCAAAACACATAACATGCTCTCCTAATTTAAACAAGGCAAGTAAACATAGTAATGCAGTTCAATCAAAGGAAAACAGTTTATGATTTAGAAGAAAACCGGGAATTTTCACAAAAATAGCTCGTGTACCTACTCGTCACTTCACGTACATGGCACTCATACATCAAACAGTACCAAAACATCCTAAGGGAAAGTTCGCCCACACAAGGTTAGGCAAGCCACTTACCTCGAACCGCTCAAATCAACCCATATCACGCTCTTGACACGAGTATCCAACTCCGAATGGCCCAAATCTAATCAAATCAACGGTATAATATAAATACTACTACAAGTAACTACTTTAGCTAATGAACTTGAAGCTAAAGAATGAAATTAGGAAAAAATCCAAAAAGTCTCCCTGGGCCCACGACTCGGAATCAGGTAAAAGTTACCAATTTAGAACACACATTCACTCACGAGATCACTCGTACAAAAATCTTCCAAAACCGGCGCCTAAATCCCACTCAAAATTCTGAAATTCGATTGGGGAACTTTCCCCTCAATTTCCTAACTTCCACCCTCAATTTCCTTAATTTAATGAAGAAAACAACTATGGATTAATGAAATATGATCAAAATGGGATTAGAAATCGTTACCCAATGTCTTCCTCTTTAAAACACTCGAAAAATCGCCTTCCTCCGAGCTTTAAATCGAATTTTGTGATATGAAATATCAAACCCTCAAATCTGCTTTATCTGCCCAGCGATTATCGCACCTGCGGTTCAAGGATCACATCTATGGTCCCGCACCTACGGAAATCCCATCGCAGGTGCGACTTCTCACTTAAAGCACCCTCTCCGCATCTGTGATCAAGAGGTCGCGCCTGCGTGTGCACACACGCTAACCTAGTCCGCTTCTACGGTCCCAAACTGCTCATGCGGCTCCTTCACTCGTACCTGCGGGCATCGCAGATACGGAACTCCACTCGCACCTGCGATCCCAAACCTCTTTCTCATTTTCATTTCTGCGGCTCCGCACCTGCGGTCCAAAGTGCGCAGGTGCGGTGACACCAGATACAACAACATCAATAGTTCACCTAAGTCCACTTCAATCCGCTAAGCATTTCAAACTCACCCGAGGCCCCCGGGACCTCAACCAAACATACCAACCAATCCTAAAACACCATAAAAACTTAGTCGATCCTTCAGACCACATCGAACAACAACAAAAACATGAATTGAGCACGGATTCAAGCCTAACAACTTAGAATTTTCCAAATTCTACAAACAACGCCGAAAATCATCAAACCTAGTCCAAAAGACCTCAAATCACACACACAGATCACAAATGACACTACAAACCTATAGCCACTTCTGGAATTCCATTCCGGGCTCGATATCAAAATTTCCACTACTGGCCGAAATCGCCAAAAAATCAACTTTCGCCAATTCAAGCCTAAATCTACTAGAGACTTCCAAAACACATTCTGAACGCGCTCTTAAGACCAAAATCACTCAACAGAGCTAATCGAGTCAACGAAATTCCATTCCGGATCTGTCTTCACACAGTTCCGACTGCGGTCCAAATTCTAAGACTTAAACTCTTATTTAGGGACTAAGTGTCCCCAAACACTTCGAAACTCTCAACCAATCCTCCTGGAAAGTCACAAAAGCAGAAAAAGCGGGGAAAGCAGTTATTAGGGGATTGGGGATCTAACTCTCAAAATGACCGACTAAGTCATTAGATCCTCCCCTTCTTAAAACAATTGTTCGTCCTCGAACGAGTATAAATACATACCTGAAGCTGTGAAAAGATGAGGGTAACGGCTGTGCACATCCTGCTCAGTCTCCCAAGTCGCCTCCTCGACCGGCTGATCCCTCCACTAGACCTTTATTGAAGCAATATTCTTTGACCTTAGCTTTCTCACCTGTCTGTCCAAAATGGCTATTGGCTCCTCAACATAAGATAGATCCTTGTCCAAGTAGACTAAACTGAAATCCAATACATGATTCGGATCACCGTGATACTTCCAGAGCATAGAAACGTGGAATACATGATGAACTCCTGCTAAGCTGGGAGGCAAGGCAAGCTCATAGGCAAACTCTCCCAATGCCGCAATATCTCAAAAGGACCAATGAACCTCAGGCTCAGCTTGCCCTTCTTCCCGAATCTGATGACGCCCTTCATAGGCGATACCCCAAGCAAAACCCACTCTCCAACCATAAATGCCAAATCACAAACCTTCCGGTCCGCATAACTCTTTTGTCTGGACTGGGCTGTGCGAAGTCTATCCTGAATCACCTTCACCTTATCTAGGGCATCCTGGACCAAATCTGTACCCAACGATCGGGCCTCGCCCGACTCAAGCCAACCCACTGGGGACGGGCACCGCCTACCATACAAAGCTTCATACGATGCCATCTGAATGTTGTACTGGTAACTGTTGTTGTAGGCAAACTCTGCCAGTGGTAAGAACTGGTCCCATGACCCTCCGAACTCCATCATACAGGCATGGAGCATATGCTCAAGAATCTGAATCGTGCACTCGGAATGCCCGCCCGTCTGAGGGTGAAAGGTTGTGCTCAGCTCCACCCTAGTACCCAACTCCTGATGTACGACTCTCCAGAACCGTGATGTGAACTGTGTAACTCTGTCTGAAATGATGGATACTAGGATACCGTGAAGGCGGACAATCTCTCTGATATAAATCTCAGCCAATCTCTCTGAAGAATAAGTGGTCAACACTAGGATAAAATGAGCTGACTTGGTTAGCCGATCCACGATCGCCCAAATAGCATCGAACTTTCTCAAAGTCCGTGGAAGTTCAACTACAAAGTCCATGGTGATCCGCTCCCACTTCCACTCTGGGATCTCTAATCTCTGAAGTAAGACACTTGGTCTCTGATGCTCATATTTAACCTGCTGACAGTTGAGACACTTGGCTACAAATCCAACGATATCCTTTTTCATCATCCTCCACCAATAATGTTGTCTCAAATCCTAGTACATCTTCGCGGCACCCGGATAGATGGAGTACCGCGAGTTGTGGGCCTCCTCAAGAATCAACTTCGAAGCCTATCTATATTGGGCACACATATCCGGCCCTGCATCCTCATCACGCCATCATCACCAATAGTCACATATCTGGCGTCACCTCGCTGAACCCGGTCCTAAAGGAATAGAAGATGGGGATCATCATACTAGCGCTCCCTGATACGGTCATAAAGAGAAGACCGAGCGACCACACAAGCCAATACTCGGCTCAGCTCTGAAATATCCAATCTCATAAACTGACTGGCTAGGGCCTGAACATCCAAGGCTAAGGGCCTCTCAACTGCCGAAAGATATGCCAAACTCCCCAAACTCTCCGCCCGATGACTCAAGGCGTCGGCCACTACATTGTCCTTCCCCCGGTGGTACAATATAGTGATATCATAGTCCTTAAGTATCTCCAATTGCCTCCGATGATGCAAATTAAGGTCCTTTTGCTTGAATAGGTGCTGCAAACTCCGATGATCAGTGTAGATCTCACACGGAACATCATATAAATAATGACGCCAGATCCTCAAGGCGTGAACAATAGCTTCTAACTCGAGGTCATGGATAGGATAGTTCTTCTCATGCACCTTCAAATGTCTAGGCGCGTAGGTGATCACCCTACCGTCCTGCATCAATACCGCTCCAAGGCCAATCCTCGAGGCATCACAATAGACAGTGTAGTGGACCCCGAACCTGTAGGCAATACTAATATTGGAGCTGTAGTCAAAGTTATCTTGAGCTTCTGAAAGCTCTCCTCACACTCCTCAGTCCACCTGAACAGAGCACCATTCTGGGTCAGCCTGGTCATAGGTACTGTAATTGATGAAAATCCCTCAACAAAGTGATGGTAGCATCCCGCCAAACCAAGGAAACTACGGATCTCCGTAGCAGATGACGTCTAGTCCAACTCTGCACTGCCTCCACCTTCTTCGGATGTTCCTTGATCCCATCACAAGACACTACGTGGCCCAAGAATGCCACTAAATCAAGTCAGAATTCACACTTGGAAAATTTTGCATACAATATCTTCTCCCTCAAAGTGTGAAGCACAGTCCTCAGGTGCTGCTCATGATCTTCCCGAGACCGGGAATATACTAGAATATCATCAATAAACACAATGACGAAAGAATCAAGATAAAGTCGGAACACACTGTGCATCAAATTCATAAAGGTTGTTTGGGCATTGGTCAGCCCAAATGACATGACAAGAAACTCATAATGACCATATATAGCCCTGAAAGCAGTCTTCGGGATATCCAGCTTCCGAATCTTCAACTGAAGATAGCCAGAACGCAAGTCAATCTTGAAAAACACCCTGGCACCCTGCAACTGATCAAATAAATCATCAATACGAGGCAAAGGATACATGTTCTTCACTGTAACCTTGTTCAACTGTCTATAATCTATACATACGCGTAGAACATACTTTTTCTTCATAAATAAGACAGGAGCACCCCGAGGTGATACACTGGACCTGATGAAACCCTTATCAAGCAACTCCTGCAACTGCTCCTTTAAATCCTTCAACTCAGGAGGAGCCATACGGTAAGGTGTAATAGATATGGGTTGAGTGCTCGACAACAAATCAATGCCAAAATCAATATCTCTATCGGGCGGCATGCCAGGAAGATCAGTTGGAAACACATCAGGGAAGTCCCTCACTAATGAAACTGACTCAACTATAGGGGTATTAACACTGACATCTCTCACATAGGCCAAATACGCATCACACCCCTTCTCAACCAATCGTTGAGCCTTAAGAAATGAAATGACTCCGCGGGGAGTATACTATAAAGTGCCTCTCCACAATAATCGTGGTAAGCCTGGCATAGCCAACGTCACTGTCTTAGCATAACAATCAAGAATAGCATAATGGGGCGACAACCAGTCCATGCCCAAGATAACATCAAAATCTACCATACTAAGCAATAATAAATCGGCTCTGGTCTTAAAACCACTAAGAGAAATCAAACACGACCGATATATGTGGTCTACAACAAGAGAATCTCCTACATGAATAGATACATAAATAGGGGAACTCAAAGAATCCTGAGATATCCCCAAATGTGGAGCAAAATAAGAAGATACATATGAATATGTGGATCCTGGGTCAAATAATACTGATGCATCCCTATGACAGACAGGGACGATACCTCTGGTGACTGAATCTGAAGCGACGATCTCTGAATGGGCTGGAAGAGCATAGTACCTTACCTGGCCTAGCCTCCCCCTCTAGGGCGACCTCAACCTCCCCGACCTCCACCTCGAGCTGCCTGAGTTGGTAGACGGTAACTGGGGCTGGAAGAATAGCCGGAGGACCCGGTGGAGCACGTGGGGGCTGATAAGTCTGTGAAGGTGCACCCCTCCTAACTCTGGGGCAATCCCTAACCATGTGATGAGTATCACCACACTAAAAACAACCCCTCGAAGACGCGGTGGCTGAGACTGACTCGGACCTGGCCTGCTGGACTGGCCGGTAATAGCACCTCGAGTAGGAGGCACACTGGATACTGGTAGTGCATAATAAGGCTCCTGAGGTCTAGGAGAAGCTGGACACTGCTGGCTTCTAGGAGAGCTGAATGAATAGGGCGACTCACAAAACCCCTACCATGGCGTGCTGCTAGCACACGAGCTCTTGAAAAATGACCAGTCTCTCGAGACCTCTTGGCCTCTCTCTCCTCTCTTTCCCGGGTAAACATGCCCTCCACTCTCCTGGCAATACTCACTGCCTGCTGATGAGTGATATCCATCTCCAACTCCCTGTCCATACTGATCCGAATACTGGGATGAAGCCCCTCAATAAAGCGACGAACCCTCTCTCTAACTGTAGCAACCAAGGTGCATGCCAAGCTAACTCACTAGATAGGACTGCATACTTTGACACAATCATAGAACCCTGGCGCAACTGCTCAAACTCTATGTGCCAAGCATCCTTGAGGCTCTGAGGGACATACTCACGCAAGAATATCTCTGAGAACTGAGTCCAAGCGAGTGAGGTTGCCTCATCCGGACTACTCAGCTCATAAGCACGCCACCACTGATATGTCGCTCCCCTCATTTGGAAAGCGGTGAAAGAAACCCCACTCATCTCCACAATGCCCATAGTGCATAGAATACGATGACACTCCTCAAGAAAACCCAGAGCATCATCTGAAGCTAGTCCGCTGAAAATAGGTGGGTGGTACTTCTTGTAACTCTCAAGTCTGAGTTGCTTTGCGTCAGAAGCAGCTACCCTGGTCTCATGCTGAAGCGGAACCACTGGGGGAATAGGAATAACTCTGGGGCCTGATCAACCTGGACCCTCTGCTCAGGAGTAGGGGTTGCGGGAGTCTGTGCCCCTCCCCCGGCCTGAGATGTAGCTGGAGCTATCGGAATCAGCCCAGCCTGAGCCAAAGTGCTGAACATGCTCATGAACTGAGCCAAGGTCTCCTGGAGGGCTGGAGCAGCAATAGGAATCTCCGGTGCCGGCCCTCCCACGGGTACTACTGGGGGATCCTCTGTCGCAGTGCGCGGGTTGCACCGTGTGGTCGTTCTCTAACCCAACCCCGGCCTCTAGCGGCTCTGGGAGGGGGCTCGGGTGCCTGATCGTCGGTCCTCTCAGTACGGGTCCTCATCATCTATCAGAAAGAATATAATAGAAACTTAGAAATTTTTATGTCAATAACTCGCACGACAAGGAAATCAAAGAAGTATGATTGTTCCTAGCAGTTACATAGCCTCCCGAAGATAAGTACGGACGTCTCAGCACTGATCCGCGAGACTCTAATAAACCGGCTTGTGAATCACGACTCCTATGAACCTAGTGCTCTGATACCAACTTGTCACGACCAAATTTAACCCTCCAAAAGGTGTTGTGATGGCACCTAGTCTTTACGACTAGGTAAGCCTAATATTACGGAAAAACATAAAGAAATCAAAATGATAAGGGATAAAACAACATGTTTTAAATAACAAGGAAAATAGTGTCGCTCGGCATATACAAAAATAACCTCCCAACCCGGAATCTCGCTAAATCAAAAGCTTCTATAATCTATGTAGCTCTATAAAAAAGTCTGAAGATAAATAAAGATAGTCTCTAGGCGAGGGAGTAGAAGGGACTTCGAGGATCTGCGGACGTAAGCAGAAGTACCTTGTAGTCTCCTGGAATCAGCAACACGCACTAACCCCGAGGCTGATTGCTTCTACCTGGATCTGCACACAAAAAACATATGCAAGAAAGGGAATGATTACACCACAATGGTACCGAGTAAGTGCCAAGCCTAACTTCGGTCGAGTAGTGACGAGGTCAGATCAAGGCCCTACCGGAGTAAATATGATAAATGAAACAGTAATATATATATATATATATATAGTAAAACAATTAAAGGAAATCACAAAATTTATAGTTATGGGAGCCCTCGGCTCAGAACAAGGTAAATACAATAGGGAATCTCCCGGGATACCGTCCCATAGTTCCGAATGGTTATGCAGTACAGTGGGATCTCCCGGAATACGTCTGTAGTCCCAAAGTAAATATGCACTGCAGGGGTTTCTCCCGGAATACGTCTGTAGTCCCAAAGTAAATATGCAAGACAAGGGATAACCCGGAATACGTCTGTAGTCCCAAAGTATATATGCAGCGCAATAATGACTTGGAAATTACAACATTGATATGTACAGTTTAGTCTAAATGCAACCAAGGAAAAATAGGAATCTACCTAAACATGCTTCACAAAATTTCAAGTAGACAGTCAAAACACATAGCATCCTCTCCTAATCTAAACAAGGCAAGTAAACATAGTAATGCAATTCAATCAAAGAAAAAAAGTTTATGATTTAGAAGAAAAACCGGGAATTTTCACAAATATAGCATGTGTACATACTCATTACCTCACGTACATGGAACTCATACATCAAACAGTACCAAAACATTCT